>PVLC010001623.1:62896-119359 GCA_004027655.1 Graphiurus murinus | reverse complement strand
GAGTGTTTCTAACTCCCTTGTAAGGAAGTTGCCACCTGCCTTTGTACTGGCATCTCATTGACCAGCACTTAATTATGCTGCGACACCTTCTTGCACGGGAGGTAGAGAGACATAATCTTTATTCCTGAGAGCTTTATGCTCATTTGTAAATCAAGAGTTCCATTATACAGATTGAGGGGAGCATGGATACATAGATGGCCCGCAGGCCCTGACATGGTCTAAAATCCAGCTCTCCTGAAGAGTTGGACTAGTCTTCTGACGCCTTTCAGTCCAGGCTACAGCTATATTTTGGCTCCCAGCTCTGTCTCATGTAGCTGCTGGTCTTCTTATAAATATGGGCCAATGATCCTGAGGTTACAATATTGGTGGAGAGATTACTTTTTAGTGTACAGGTTTTCATATAATAAAGTTATTAGCGAGAGGGACCTGGGGGACTCAATGGCATGACTTGGTACTGGCTGGAGCTTGTGGGAGGACACGTGACCCTGGAGATGTGAGCCCCTGGCCTCTGTGTTCCAAGGAGCAGCATGTTCAGGCTTGGATAGAAATGGACACAACATGAAGCAGAGGGACGCCCCCTCTACCCCGTGGGCACGGTGACGGCTAGAACCAGTCTCAGCTTGGTGTCGGGTATAGGGGGACAGTGCTGAGAAAGCCGGAGCTGGCACCTAGAGTCCTCAGTGGCTCCAAAGGCCCAAGTACATAGGAGGTAGGACTCAGGCACAGCACCTTCCACTGCGTCGCTGGGCTATTTATGGGAAAATCCTGCTATCTCTCCTCAGGATTAGACAGGCTCATATTTTCGGGCAGTCTGGGCTTATGTCCTCAAGGAAAGAAGGCCACAGAAGAACAACTTAGAATCAGAATATCCCTTTTTAGCTTTCGAGGTTCAAAAGAGACTTTTGAACTCTGCAGATATAATGGGTTGTCAGAAAGGGCTTTCGTGTCTCAGTGCCTGACTCTTGGGTATTAAAAGCAATAGTTTCTGCCTTAAGAACAGATTTGGGGGAAAATGCTTGCTCCGAAGGTTATGAGTCAGTTTTCTAGCCCTTGAGTTTCAGTTCTGCTTGGTGACAGGAATGAGAGTCAGGGGAGAGAACAATAGACGGAGAATGGTGATAGGCATCTGGCCTGCCACCATGGCTCAACATGGAAGCAAGGTTCTACAGAACCCAAAATCATTTGGGGAATTTTGTGTTCTGAATTTCCCTTGGGGCTCTGAGTGGTATCAAGGACTCTTAGCATCTCCTGCCTCCCTGTGACATAGGAGAGAGAAGAGAGATGACAGCATGGGGTGCTTAGGGAAAGGGGCTGAGCTGCTTCCACACAGCCCTCTGCAGAAGAGGTGCAACCCCCCCTGGGGCTGAAGGAGGTGAGAGTACACCAGCCATGCATGCCACATTGAAACAGAGATTATTTTGAGCAGGAGGCAATTGAGAGACAGAAGATGCCAGTGAAGTTCTCTGCTAAAGGCAGAGCATGCTTTCTCTTTGTGAAGGTGCCCGCTTCCTTCTCCCATGCCAGGAAGAGGAGAGGAATCTTCTCTCTGGGGATGACACGCGCTTACGTTGACACAAACAGACCTTACTAATGGAAACTTTATCTTTCACTAGTTTCCAGCATACATTGGCTTCCCGTCATTTGCTGTACCTAGATTCTGCCCAGAGTCTTCCCCCGTGTCTTACCATTTCTCTACCAGTGTTTCACTTCAATGTTTGTGAAGGTGGTTGGCAAGCTCCTCGGCCTCATTGCTTCTTGGGGTTTTCACTTTCTATTCAATGAGACCCCTAGGCACACATAAAAAGAATAAAAAACCTGAGTGTGGTGACACACGTCTGTAGACCCAGTACTTGAGAGGCTGAGACAGGAGGATCACAGGTTCAAGGCTAGCCTCAGCAACTTAAAGTGACTCCGTTTCAAAATAAAAAGGGCTGGAGATGTAGCTTAGAGGTAGAATGCCCCGGGTTTAATCCCCAGTACAAAGAAGAAGAAGAAGAAGAGGAGGAGGAGGAGGATCAAATAAAATTTGTATGATTTTTCTTCTGTTAATCTGTCTTTGTTAATTTAGTTTGCAGGACCCCCGTCACTGAATAGAAAAGAGTAGAGGACAAGGTTTTCCCTCCCCTCAAAGGAGCAGGGGCAGCGATGCTTTCTTGGGGACCCTAGAGAGATGAAGGCAAGAAGTTGAGTGACAGAGGGCTGGAGATCAGTGTGGTGGTGACAGGGAGATGACTACCATTGGCCAGTGCAGGTGGCCTGGCAGCTGCCAGCACGCCACAGGCCAGTGAGTAGGGTTGGCCTATTCTCGGCTTTTTATCAACTTCCCTGAAATTTAGATGGCACATTGAAAAGAGGGAAAACGAGTCTGGAATTGACAGAGTTTGAAGCTGAGGACTAAGGAACCTCTGAATTGGCCAGGTCAAGTCATTCCTGACATCAAAAAACATCAGGTTTAGAGCCAGGCATGGTGGCTCATGCTTGTAATCCCAGTACTTGGGAGGCTGAGAGAGGAGGATCGCAGGTTTGCAGCTAGCCTCGGCAATTTAGTGAGGTTTTCTGCAACTTAGTGAGACCCTGCTTCAAAAAAAAAAAAAATTAAAAAATAGGACCAGGAGTATAGCTCTGAGGTAGGTAGAATGTCCTTGGGTTCAATCCCCAGTACTGCAAAACAAACAAACAAACAAACAAACAAAAAAACCCCCATCAGGTTTAGGACCAAAACGAAATTTTATTTTGGCAAAACAGAGCACACTACCAATTTGGCAATTATTTTTTGAGTTTATGGCATGAGAAATTTATTCATTAAATTTTATTTATTTATGAAAAACAAAAACATTGGACTTTATTTTATATCTATCCAAATGGAACAGTTCAGAGAAAGATGTTATTTCTGGGAGGGTCTCATATGATTGAAGAGAATTATTGAGAAGTCTCTTATAAACCTTTATGAATAAGCTTTTTTTATGCAGTGGACAAAATCCGTCAAATACTATTTAATCAGGGCTTACTCATATTTGTGGATAAACAATCGCATGGAAACCTAATTAAATAAGGATGTTCCAAGGAGGAAATAATCGGCTTATCAAGGACTCCGCCGGAGATGAGGTCTCTCTCCCTTGTCACAATCTTCCAGCAAACCCTAAAATCTTATAGGGTAGTCCCCAGTCTCTACTGGTTTTCCTAGCAGCTCTAAGGGTTCTTACCATTATATTATGCTTTCTCTTTTACAACATCCTTGGGGAAAGCTGCGTAGGACTCCTCTAGGATAATTATGGGCAGAGCACTGGGTGGGGATCTTAGCAGTGGTTCACTTATACCTATGTTTTGACACCTCATTATTTCGTTGAATTTCATTTTCTAGCCATGAAAGAAAAAATTTGTGAACATGTTTCGTAGACGTTGCCAGATGGTCTCCCCTGGGCCTGTGCGCTTCTGCCTCTGGTCCCTTAATTGGGAATGACTTCTTCCACCTGCTGGCTGTGAACTTTGGGCTCCTTAGGTCACCTCTCTTAACCTCCATTTTCTTATGCATAAAGTTGGGATATTCATATTTTTTTTGCACAGAAAGGTAGTAGAAATCCATATAAATCTCAGCACGTGACACATAGTGGGTGCTCGTGAGGGTGCTTTGAATAGAATTTGCTCAAGGTCAGCTCTAACTGGTGCCACATTTTTTTTTTCAGTACTGGGGATGGAACCCAGGGGCATTCTACCTCCAAGCTAATCCCAGCCCCATTTTTTATTCTTTATTTGAAACATGGTCTCACTAAATTGTGGAGAGCCTCACTAAGTAGCCGAAGCTGGTTGTGAACCGGGATCCTCCGATCTCAGCCTCCCATGTACTGGGATTACAAGTGTGTGCCACCACGCCCAGCACCATTCTATATGTTTAAGAGAGATGATTATTAGACTTCTCTGTGGGAAGAATATTGGAAGAACTTGTCTCAAAAACGAGAAAGGATTTGTTGGTCAGATAAGTGTGTCCAAGCAATAGGAAATCAAGTTGACATTAAAAAGCCGGTTGTTTCTCTGGTAAGAATTGAATTATGTTAGACTAAGATCGGGGAACTGTTGCTAACTTCCCAATGGATGCTAAAAATAGGTAGGATACTGTGATTTCATTATCTGGAGCAGGGGTAAGAAGATTAAAAAAAAAAAAAAAACCAAACCCTAGCTAGGGGCCACTTGGAGTCAATGAAGGTTTATTTAAACAAATAACAACTAAATGTATTGAGCTTATACAAAGATAGAGAAACAATAGAAATCATTTTCTATATTGGCGATGAAAATAAAGGGCACAGAACATAAAACTCTATTCAACAAATACAGTGAAAAATAAAACCATATGCTGTAAAATTTTGATTATCTGGAGCCCTTTAGAAAGAAGCTGATAGCTGATTTTTTCTATATAGCTTGGGATTTATATCTTCAAGCAATGATTTTTTTTTAAAAGACTTTAAGTGGAAAGCTCTCTAAAATAGATCACATTATTATTTTTTTTTCAAAACATTCTTAAACAGAGTATGGAGTGCACAATTTAACCTCTTCCTGAGTTAGTGCCTGAATCAACTCATATTCATTATTTATAGAGTCCTATGTTAATAGCATGGTGCCCTTGATATCAGCTTAGGTACTTGGAACGGATGTTTTTCTTGTAATCCCAGATTTCTGTATGTTTGTCTTCTTTCTCTGCCTGGCTGCCCCTTCTTCCTGCCTTCCATCTCTAGTACTCCTTCCAGTGACTGGCAAGTTGGATCCAAGTTATTTGTAAACTAAGAGTAAACTGATTCTGAATGAACATTTGACTGTTTATGAGAAATGGATATGAGCCTTGATCATTGAGCTTGGTAAGATATATTTTAGTCATTCAGAGACTTTTACTTATTTATTCTTTTATTTAGTTAATTAATTTCTGGTGCTAGAGATTGAACCCAGGGGCATTCTACCTCTGAGCTACACCTCCAGCCCTGTTTTATTTTTTATTTTGAAAGTCTCACTATTGCTGAGGCTGTCCTTGTACCTACAATCCTCCTGTCTCAGCCTCCCAAGTACTGGATTACAGGCGTTTGATACTGTGCCCAGCTTAATTAATATATTTATTGCAGTGCTGGGGACTGAACCCAGGGCCTGGTGCATGCCAGGCAGACACTCTCCCTCTGAGCTACATCCTCAGCTTCTGTTTAATTATTGTTTACCCTGTTGGTTCTGAACTGTACTTTATTATTAATTGATACATAATACCATAAATCTTTTCATAAGCCATGAAGTATTAGCAAATAAAAAGTAGTGTGTGTATCTTTAGGTATTCCTTATAACCTGTATTTGGACCCTAACTATCCAGCCAATCCCCTCACCCCATCCCCTCTCCCAGGCCTCAGCAGATGGCACCTGCCCACACACTGGTTACCTTTATTATGTGAGTGGGCCAATGTAGAGAGATGGTGTTGGTAGTATAGAGAGATAATGTACCTTGATCCCAGATTTTATATTTAGGAGTCACAGCTCCTATTGATATTTAATGCTTACTTACAGCAGGGCATCTTGGCCGCTTTGCTCAGAATGCATTATATGTTCTTGTCATAGTAAAATGGGTAACTTGAAAGTTTACTGTCACCAGACCACTAACCCAGTTCTCTATGAGATAGTCAAGCTGACCTTAATACGGGAACAGATTGTTTGTTTGGTACTGGGGATTAAACTGAAAGACATTCTACCTCCAAGCTATACCCCCCAGCCCTTTTTATTATTATTTTGAAACAGGATCTCACTAGGTAGCTGAGAGTCTCACTAAATAGTAGAGGCTGGTTTCAAACCTGTGATCCTCCTGTCTTGGCCTCCCAAGTACCGGAATTACCAACATGCACCACCACACCAGGATAATATGGGAACATTTTAAAAGATTAAATTAATTTATTCAACACATATTTCTTGAGAACAACCACTGTGATAAACTCTGAAAACATAGGTTGAATAACGTAAGAATCCTGCTGCAGCACCCTTGAGAGGGACGGGAATCATAAGATGTGGTGAAGGGACAGGCCACTTAGTTCTGGCCTTCAAGAGGGGCACCTGTCCTGCCTTGTATCTCCCAGCTCAAACAGGGGAGGATCACTGCATGACAACAAGATACCCGGGCTCCCTAGACACGTCATAGCACGTATGGGTTCCTGTGTCATCGTTCTGTGTGGTATCGCAGTTTATTATGGGGTTGGAAAATCACAAGTTCATTAACTTGTTAGTCCCTCATATCCTATCTGCAGCCTCCAATGTGAAGTCTCACACATGTTCCCCCAGAGCAGAACAGCAAGCTTACTGCTGGTTCCTGTCACACCACTGTTGGAGAGGAGAGAGAAAGCAGGGCACACCTGGTGGTTTTCACCTGAGCCAAACACCTTAGGTGGGCATGTTGTTCTTCTTTTGCCTCCAACCCAAACACTTCCTTACACTTGAACCCTTTCCACTCCCAATGAAGTAGAGATTGTTGTTCAGACAGGTCCAGAGAGGGACAGATTGGCCTTTAAATTTTTTTTTTTCTTTAGTCAACTATGATTCTGATAACCTTTGTCCTACAAAAATGGAAGGAAACCGAGCAAGTAAACAAACCATGCCTAATGATGGCATTCTAATTGCTTTGTTTTGAAAATACCGGAACATTTTGAGTCTCCAGAGAAATGTTTTACGCACAATTCAAAGGCTGTGGCTTCCTTCTTAGACAAAATGATTGGCGATTTCATTTGGGTAAAACTGAAGAGGGCTTTTTCCTCTGAACACCTGAAATCTGTAGGGTTGAGTGAGGACTTATCCTTTCTATCTAATCATAATTACAACCAATGTTAATTGAGCCTTGTACGGGGCTACGCCAGCTGTTTACATGAATTATCTTATTAATTTGAATTAGAGGGTGTTATTGTGAGTCAAATTTTATGTGTTTTATTCTTTCTCACAAACAGATTTTGTTGCATGATAAAAGATTCAAGAGATAGAAAAAGAAAGAAAAACAAGCTACCTCTTGATGCGGCGGTGGCATTGCTGTTGTCTTGGTGATTATCTGAACGGAATGATTACTTTGGAGAACATGTTCCTAACTCCTCCACCACCAGACATATTTAGAGCCCACAGGACCCAGGGAGAGAAGCTGTGTTTATAATCATTCAGATTCTACTTTGTACTTTGTGGAACCCAGTAATATGCCAGCGATGAATTCAAAGAGAAAATAAATGTGATTTTGGCTGGGAAGACGTTTTAAGAGGCAAAGATTTTTAGTTGCTCTGAGCAGAATGCTGTGGTTTTACCAGGAGAGGTTTAGTACCTATAGCACAGACTTTCTAGGATACGGAATATTCCATCCACTCAGGCAACTTCAAGGAATTGTGTTGGAAACAGGAAGGCTTCTCAGAGGCCTAGAGAGCAGAAAGCAACCGCAAAGGCCCATCTTTCCTTCTCCCAGGCTTCAAGCACCCTGGGCCCCTTTCCATCCTTCAGATGCATCAAGTGGTTGCTCGTCTCGGGGCCTCTGCACCCGCCAGGCCTCTGCCTGAGCGGCTTCCCTGCCCCAGCTTTTTTTAAGTCTGGTTATTTCCATTCTCCAGGTCTTAGCTCAATGAACAAGATGGGTTCCCCGATTGCCTTGTCTAAAGTAGACCTCCCCAAGTTAGAGCATTTGCTCTATTCTACAGTGATCTTGTACATTTACTCCCTTATTGTCTGACTTTCTTCAGCTGCGTGGACAACAGAGCGAGCCAGTGACCCCTCTGTCCCCCCACCCCTGTACTCTCACTGTCCAGCATGGTGGTTGGCACGTAGTCATTGCTCAGGGTATATTTATTGAATGAATGAATAATACTGAATTTAGCTGTATTGACATAGCATTTACTCATTCACTCAATAGACTTTTTGTGGGGGGGAAGGAAATAGGCTAAGGTATAAGAAGGGAAATTACAACATGGAGCTATTAAATGTGCCTTCGAAGAAGTGTAAGGGAAGTTTGCTTGCCTCGCAAAATCTTTAAGTCTGAAAATATTCCATCTATCAAAATCCTGTCACTCCTCATGATTTCCCACTCCCAGTAAGTAAGACTTGTCTTGAGAAAATAGAAATGTCCACCCACATTCCTGATGGATTCCCATCAAAATTGGAGTGGAGAGGAAGGGGACAAAGAGTATCAGGGAGAAGGTGTTCCCAAGGCTCCTTTCAGAGACCCCAGATTCCCCCATCCTTTTTCAGGGGTCAGCCCCGGTCTTCAGCCTCAGCTTTTTATTGTTGTTTTCTCAAAAAAGATATTTATTTTTTTATTTTTTATTTTTATTAATTGGTGCATTGTAATCATACATCTTTGTTAGGCACAAGCTGATAAAGGCATACATGCACACATTTCTAGCCTCAGCTTTTTTTTTTTTTTTTTTTTTTTTTTTTTTTTTGGTACTAGGGATTGAACTCAGGGGCATTCTACCTCCAAGCTATACCCCCAGCCCTATTTTTTATTCTTTATTTTGAAACCGAGTCTCACTAAGTTGCGGAGTGCCTCACTAGGTAGCTGAGGCTGGCCGCGAACCCGGATCCTCTGGTCTCAGCCTCCCGAATGCTGGGATTACAAGCGTGCGCCACCACGCCCGGCTTAGCCTCAGCTTTTTGAATCTGCAGAAATCCCCAGCAGTTTACCAGGAAAGGAAGCAATCACATATAATGCTAATTGGATTAAGAAAGGAGGGTGGACATTTGTTCTGAGCCACCCAGAGTTGCCTGCAGGCTGTGAGAAATTGGCAGAATGTGAGTTTCAGTAGGAGGGAGAGAAGGGGGAGGGGTCTGAAAGAAGAAGCTTGGGGTAGAGGGCAGAAGCCAAAGGGCAGGGGTGGAGCTGCAGTTCGGGGAGACTCTGGAATCTGCTGCTTGGAACCTCACGTGTAGCTAGCAGTTGGAATTCCCCAAAGCTTAAGGGTAAGAGGTGCCTTGGCCCAGAGTCAAAAGGGCTTCGATCAAGCAGGAAGAAAGATGCTGGGGAGCTTTAAAGTTCTTGTGTCACCTAGGAGTAGGCTGGCACCTAACTCCCTGCCACCTTGCCCACCTTCTCTGAGCCTTGAGGTTACAGCCTCACTTACAGTACCTGCAAAGAGCCGGCCATCTCCTCTGACACGTCCTGACTTCCACTTGAGAGGTGCCCCAGCCTGTGGAGATGAGGAGAAGAAAGGATATGCTTCTTCTGGCTGAGGGTCAGGAAGAGGCTGCAGGACAGAGCTGGCTTCCAGGAATAAGTAGGCTTTTAGTGAACTGAAAATGAAAGGAATGTCAGAACAGCAAAAGCAAGAAATGAACGTAGGGGCAGGGGCAGTTGTGAAACGCTGATGTGGAGGTCTGTGCCATTTGGTTAGTGGGAGAGGAAGGTAATAGACCATTGGAGAATGTGATGGAAGGCAAAGAAAAAAAGAGAAAAAGAATGAAAAATGGAGGCGGGTCACAAATGAGACGCCCTTGAAAAGTACCGCTTTTGTCGAACATTGGTTCACTGTCACTTCTACAGAATGAGGTATTCATTTATTCACCAACAGGTTTTTATTAAACACCCACTGTGTTGCCAGGTATTGTGCCAACTTTGGGGATAAAGCAAGGGCTACTGTGGACAAAAACAAAATTACTTTCTTCAAAGTCCTATTCCTCTGGTGGAGGAAGACAAAAAGTCAACAAAAGACAAAGTTGGTGAAGAATAGAGCCTAAACCAGGGAAAATTTTACACACACACACATACACACACACACACACACACACACACACACGCACACACACGCACACACACACATTATATATACATATATGCACATATATGTACTACTATATATATATGTGTATATACATATATGTATACATATTTATATATGAATATAGATATAGATAGATATAGATATACTGGGGGGGCAGATACTGTCCAAGGCACTGGAGCAGAGCATTAAAGAAGATTAGCAAGTCCATCTCTCAGGAGCTTATGGCCTAGTAAATAAGAAACAGATAAATGATATAATTGTAAGTAGTGATTATTATACTGGAGAAAAATAGTAAGGCAAGGGGATAGAAGTGAGGGAGATGATGTTTCTGCAGGGGGAAAAAAAATGAATCCTGACTGTCCCAGAAAGGAGGAGAGTAAGAGCCAAGTGACCTGAGGGAGCTGAGCTCTGAGTACCAAGGGACCATGAGCCTCACGGTTGTAGCGCCTTCTCTTTTCTCCTTCCTCACATGTGATATCACGGAAGAGATCCCTGGGGTCTCGGTGGAAGACCTGCTTCTGTTTTCTCATCTCCAAGCAGGGGTCAGGCCAGCATGTGTCAGTCTATTGCTCTTATTTTTCAGCTCTCTGCTCGTGGTGGACGGGCACCAACCTGAGAGCTGCTAAGCACAGGAGGAGAGCTCTCTCCCCACCCTGGCTGGCTTCTCTTGCACGTTCTGGTTCCTTTCCAATTCTGTGACCACAAGTAGTGACTGCCCTGGGAAAGAATTCCATTGGACCATCTCCCGGCCTGTGCAATAAAGATTGGAAGCATGGTCCATGGACATGTTGGTGGTCACCAAAGGTTTTCTGGACAATTGCTTGATACCCAGTGTGAGGCACCGAGGCGCTGAGAGCTGCAGCTGGACAGGGTTGATCTGGAGGCCTCAGAGGTACCTTCCTCAGTGCCCCCAGAAGGGCCACATTGGTGATAGACAGGGGATCCCTGTAAGGCCAGGCCACAGGCACCATTAGTCAGCTCCATTTCACTTGGTTTCTGCTGAACTTCTCCCGATTCAATGCACTGCAGACCAGGTGTGCTAAGCTAGGAGCCTGGTCTGCAGGCAGGTGGTGGGGCACATCACAGCCTCACCAGGGTTGGTGACCATGCTTTTTCACTGATGAGGAAACTGAGGCTGGGGGGGATGGAGGGACCATGCCCAGTGGCAGGACATGGACTTGAGCCCAGCTTTTATAACTTAAAGGAAGATAGTTGTGCTAAAAGAGAGGTGGAGAGATTCTGGACTTGCAAAGACAGCCTCTCTTCACAGCATCGCTTAGGTGGCGACTCTACTTTGGCTGCACACTAGAACCACTTGGGGAGCTTTTAAAACTCACAATGCCCAATTCTTCCCCCAGGCCAACTAAAACAGCATCTCTGGAGGTGAGATCCAGGCAAGAGGACACTTCAAAGCTTTCTGGATACTGCCCATGCACAATTAAAGTTGAGAGCTCTGGTTTAATGGCAAGCTGAGTTGCAGTTGTTGAAAAGAAAAATACAAGAACTTAGGAATTCTCTTTTTTTAAATGTATAGTACTGATTATTTGCCATTTTTTTCCTTTCCTGGTTACCCCAGAGCAGTGATTTTTTTTGAGATAAGAAGCAGGGTTAAGTGGATATAAAAACACGAATAAAATTTAAAGTAAATTACTCAGTGAGAAATAAAAGCTATGGATAACGTAGAAAGGGGAAGAGCTTGCACTGGGAACAACCAGGGCAGAAAGCAAAGCCAAGAAAATATAATAAGAAGAGGGTCATTTGGGGAAGGCCGTGTGGGGTTGGAATACAAATGTGAGAAGGAAAGCTGAAGAGCAGCAAGTACCTTGGATGCCCCAGGGATATCAGCTCCTACAGATGATTGACAAGCTCTGGCCACAGGCCACCAGCACCTCCCAGGAAGGACAGCTATGGCCCCAGTCTGCATGGTGCTTTCAGGACTGAGCAGGAACCCTATAAGAACATTAGGAATACAGTGACCCACGCCTCAGGTCTTTGTTCAGCTCGGAGGTGGGAGGTGGGGAAAAGCATATCAGAATCCATGGGGTATGGTGGAAAGAGAGAGAGAGAGAGAGAGCCCTTCTTCAATTTACAAAAGCTTCAGTGGTTTGGGCACATTTTTTCCCTTTCCCATCCCTTTCTATCCTCCGCCACTACACTGAGAATGACAGTCCCCATAAGGGCTCACCCATGGGACCAGCTTTCCTGTAGGCCCCAAATAATTGAGAACTTTGAGACTAGCACATCATTTGCACCTTTCAGACAGCTACCTGGACAAACATGCCCCCCACCATAAGGATAGCAGGTCCAATTCTCTGTCACTCGGTGACTGACATTGTCATCCATCATAGTTACCACCAACACTTCCTAAAGGGAGGGACATCGGTGTCCTTTGATTGGAAAACAATATATTCTCCGAGAGGATTTGCCTCCAAACTATTCCCAGCAAGCTCAGGCTGTGAATGATGAACTTGCGTTAACTCAAAATATTTTTTTTTCAAATAGTAACCATATTTTTGCTTCTGGATAACACATTCACTCTTAGACACAGCCCATGAAAGATTCATTTGTCTGGACTGGTGAATGGTTGACAGTTGAGAAGATACATGGCATTGCCAGGTGTCTGGAGAACAACCAGCTTGTGCTGAATTTCGTAAATGACCTCTGTGAAAGTAGTGCAGCGGGGGTAAGACAGATGCCCATTTGCATGAACTGTGGAAGAGTTGTATGTGTATGGGGTTCCCTACCTCAACACATCTGACCTACAAAAAACTTCTTGAGGAGGTGAAGATAAGGAAGTCCAGATTAAGAAGTGCTCATTGCACTATCCGAAGGCCGTGTCCGTGTCTAGACTATATAAATAGTGACTACGTGAACTTGATAGAAAACGAAGAGAGTGCATGGGAAGGTGCTTTCTGACTCCTTGGTGCATTTCCATTCACTCCCAAGTGGCATTTTCCCCTGCTTTGGAAAACGGAATATTCTAGAATGTTATCAGAGCATTGGCTAGAAAGGCAGATATTATTATCAAAGCGTATCTAAACAGATACTAACCCCTTGGTGATTTATGGCGTTACTATGGATCCCGAAAGAAGAAAAATGTTCCAAAGTGGTAGGTTGGCACAAATGGTACATAAATATATATCCTTTTGATTGCCTCAGCTAGTAAATGGTGCCTTTGATGTGAATGGCCGTCAGAGCACTTTCCACATCTGTGTGGAAATGCGTAAAGCAGTGTTGTGGTGCCAAGCACAGCAGATATGGCCACTGACATGAAATTCCCAAACAAACATTTAACCCAACAGCGCTACTGAACTAGTCATAACGCTCCGGTTAAATCATCTAAAATGAGGTCTCTCTTACCTGCTCAGAATTAGTCAAGCTCCTCTTCTGTGCGGTGACATCTCTGGCAGAAGCTTCCTTTGGGGCTAACCTGATACTGTCCACTCATTAAAGGGAAAAGGACTCTCTCTTCTCTCTCTTGGTACTAGGGATTAAATCCAGGGGCATTTTACCTCCAAAGTACATCCATTGCACTTTTTAATTTGAAACAAGTTCTCACTAAGTTACTGAAGGTCTTGTTAAGTTGCTGAGGCTGGTCTCAAAGCTGCAATCCTGCTGTCTAAGCCTCTCAAGTACTGGGATTAAAGGCATGTGCCACCATGTCTGGGTACATATCTCTTAGAAACATGACAAGGATGGAAAAGGGAGGAACATTCACAGGCCATTTGATTTGGTAACCAGGAAAAGACAAGCTACAGGCTCAGCATTTTGGTATTTAAAAATCCCTGGTCTCATCCAAAATAGCACAGCAAGAAACAAGCTCACTGACTAGACATTCAGAATCCCCAGAGGTGCTCAGCCAAAGGTCAAGTCATGTTTTGGGAATCCCTCATATTAAAACAGATTCCAGCTGAGAAAGATCATGCCCAAAAAGAAATCGTCTAAATCAGTAAACTCTTTATTTCAAGGGTCACAGAGGGTACATTTAGACTTTGCAGATCATGTGGTTTCTATCACAACTACTTAATTCTTCCCTGGAGAGATCTGTCACAACTCTGATCACATGGACCTCAAATTCAGTCCTTACATGAACCATAAGCAAGAGGAATAGGACCGTCATGCTTGCTTAGATGGTTTAGGATTTAATCTGGAGCTCAGCTGAGTCATTTGAGGAAGCAGTGAATTCTAAACCAAAATTGGAGCTCTGCCAACAAAGAAGAAGCTGGATTGGATGTTGGGTGACAACTAACAGTGGGATTTTGGAGTGTCTTGCAGGCCTGTTCATGCTCTTTTACTTTCCCCCGACTTTACTACCTATTGGCAGATGACTAGAACTCTTTTGAAAAGACAAAAGGCCTTGTATTCCACAATTTTGAACGAAAAGCACAAAATATGAGTATGTCTGGAAAAAGCATGAATTGGGCGAGTTTCCCTTAAATAGGGATGGTCTAATACCCTGTCTTTCCTCTTTGTAGAGTGGAAGGGTAGTAAGAATCAGGAAGAGCGGGTGTGGTGGTGCATGCTTGTAATCCCTGTACTTGGGAGGCTGAGACTGGAGGATCCCGGTTCGAGGCCAACCTCAGCTATTTAGTGAGGTCCTCTGTAACTTAGAGAGACCCTGTTTCATAATAAAGAATAAAAAATAGGACTGAGGGTGTAGCTTGGAGGTAGAATACCCCTGGGCTCAATTCCCAATATCGAAAAAAAAAAAATCAGGAAGGTACTTGGCACCTTAAAAGGTCTGCATAATTCTTTGTACACAAATGTATTATAGTTACCTTCTATTGTGCTTAGGTATGTGTACCTTCCCTACCATGCTCTGAGTCTCCTATGAGCAAAAGACTCTACTCTTCGTCATATCCCATCAACCAGGGGCAGAGCAGCACATACTTCTTGTCTTACCCAACCACACTTATGCCCCCTTGGTAGGAATCATAATGAGAAACACTCAGGTCAGTCACGCATCCCAGACAAGTCTGGTTCATGCTGGTCAGATGGTAGCTAGGCTGATTCAATACTTGTTCTCAGTCCCAGTTTTTTATGACTTTTTTTTAGAGGATTTGTCCAAACCCCTGCCCACACATATACTTGCCCTTTAACCATCAGTTATTGTTGCTCTCCAGTGTTTTTAGTTATAGGCTCTCACTTCTCCCTTTTAGGTCATCAAGTTCCAGAAAATACTTCTCTGCTTTGCCTTTAAACAAATTACAATGTGAAGCTTATTTTTAACATCTATTATCTATCTATCTATCTATCTATCTATCTATCTATCTATCTATTTTTTCAGTACTAGGGATTGAACCCAGGGGTGTTCTACCTCTAAGCTACTCCCCCAGCCCTATTTTTTATTTTAGAAGTAGGATCTTGCTAAGTTGCAGAGGATCTCACTAAGTAGCTGAGTCTGGCCATAAACCTTCGATCCTCCCGTCTCAGCCTCCCAAGTACTGGGATTACAAGCATAAGCCACCACACCCGGTTCATCTATTAACTATTGAACTACCACTACAGTTGTTGCTCTTGGTTGAATTTGTCATTCCCTCCAATACCTTTTTCTTAGCTTCACATTTCCTGTTTTTTCCATGAATCTCCTCTCCTGAGACCCCAAATTCCCATTGTTCTGTTTCTGCCAATCACCCACTCATCTATTATAGAGGAACAGCCACCAAACTCACATTTCCATCAACATGCAAAAGATGATTTGTGTGTCCACAAAATGGGGAACAAACACAAAAGAGGCAGTCCTGGGCTTCCAAATGCCTCATACAAATGGCCAGTTGTACACTATCTCCCTTCACCCATCACCCCCTTCGGTGCATATAAAGTAGGAGATAGCAACATGCATAAATTCAGTAAGTGCTTGCAGAACCCTGCCAAGTAGAAACCTAATGTTCTTTTCCCTTCTACAGCTGATACTGGTTTGCATCCATGCAAATGGATGCTGATATTTATATAACTTTAAAGGACTTATAAAGTCCACAAAAGACTCTGACACCCAAATTAAAGTTGTATCCTTAGTTCACCTCACTGTGCTAATGCGTTGCAAAATATTTGGTGAAGTTAATCCCCATCTGGCCACCTCCACAACAGCTAACCATAGCAGGAGAAATCAGAGAAATGAATTCCAGGCATGCTTTCTGATTTATTTGCTATATGAGTTTTAAGCTAAAGCCTAAACTTGCAAGATGTATTTGGTTTTCAAAATAGGCTGCAGCAGAAAAAAAACTAAATGTAACTGTTTCATCCCTGTGTCTGAAGACAGTCTCGGGTTCCTCAGAATCTACTCTTGTTTCTGTGGCTTCATGAGATTGGGTTATATTTTGCAAATTTTCTTTAGTAATGCATACTAAAATTGTAGGTTCTTTTATATTCTATTGTGGCAATTACTTAAGAGTATGTGATATCAATTCCTAGTGGTTTTCTTTCCTGGAACCAAAACGAGAACAAGCAGATCAGTGATGGGGTGTTAGAGCCTATCTAAGGGCCTGTAAACCAGTGGTAAGGAGTTTATGGAGCCGGACATGGTGGCGCACACTTGTAATCCCAGCATTTGGGAGGCTGAGACAGGAGGATCCGGGTTCGAGGCCAGCCTCAGCTACCTAGTGAGGCCCTCTGCAACTTAGTGAGACCCTGTTTCAAAATAAAGAATAAATAATAGGGCTGGGGGTATAGCTCGGAGGTAGAATGCCCCTGAGTTCAATCCCCAGTACTGAAAAAAAAAAGAAGAGGAGTTTATGGGAGCACTTAGAGCCATTCCCTACGAGTTTAATTACAGACAGGCTTTGAAACTGCTTCCTATGTAGAAGCAGTGTGGATTTTTTTTTCATCCCCTCAGTTGTGGCACATTGGCCTAAGGCAACTCTGGGTACGCAGAAGATGTACAACATCTACTTGTTGAAGTGGCTGGAAGCTCAAGAAGAAGGGCTGATGCTTAGTGCATGCAGGAGGGGAGGAAATGAACTAAATCTCAGTTCTCTGTCTCCCTTCCTCTTTAGAGTTTGAAGTCAATTTTCTTAAGGTCAGTGATTAAAGGGGAAGGAGAGAATTTGGAGAACAAGATCAAGGAAGAAGTCATAAAGCTAATAACTTGAACTTACTAGGAATTTACTATACCAAATACTTCCCTTCCCAGGACAGCAAGGGAATGAAATGAAACTCTGGGCCCATGAGCTTTTAACTAACTCTGCTCTTTAATTTTGAAATTATTTTCTAATCTGTCTTCATAACATTCTAATCTATGTTGACATTTTAAAATAATGCAGAAGCATTTTAGTTTGCCTTTTTTTTTTTTCTGTCTTGAGTATTGAACCCAGGGGCATTCTATCTTTGAGCTACATCCTCAGCTCTTTTTATTTTTATTTTGAAACAAGGTTTCACTGGGTTGCTGAGAGTTTCATTAAGTTGCTAAGGCTAGTCTCAAACCTGCAATCTTCCTGTCTCAGCCTCCCAAGTACCAGGATGATTATAGGCGTGTGCCCACCACACCCAGCTCTTAGATTGCTCTTATACTTCAAATTTCACAATAAAACAGTTGTGAAGTGATTTCATTATTCCAATGAAAGGAAGGCTATGGTTCTAGCCAAACTGATGCTGATTTATAAAGAAAAGAAAATTGGCTGAACTTTCAATCCAGTCTTGGGCACTAATCACAATAGTCTTGAAAATCATTAACTCCAACCAGATTGCTTTTCTCATCTGTGGCAGGAAGAAGCAGTGTGGTCCAGGCTGAACAGAAATGAAGGACTTGCACATTCACTTATTCCTCCAGCGAATATTTACTGGGTCTTATTAAGCACCGTGTACTATGCTAAACCTTGTTGGAGAATACAACAATGAATAAAATTGGTCTGAGGATGTGGCTCGGTGACCCAGCACTTGGCTAGCATGCACAAGGCCTTGGGTTTCATCCCCAGCACTGCAAACAAATAGCCAAACAGAAAAACAATCTTCATACGTCCAAGGAACACAGATATGCAAACACGTAGTGTCAACAGAACATGAAAACTTTCAAATAGATGGGTATAGAGTGCAAGGGGCATAGAGAGGGAGCATCTAATCCACTCTGAGAGGAAAAAAGAAGGAGGGAGGACCACCAAACCAGAAGCCTGAAGGGTGGGTGGCAGGAAGCGAGGATCAGTACGGGAACATTCCCTGTGCCGAGGCCTCAAGAACATGACTGTAGACGGGAAGAGAGAAAAGCAATGGTGGAGTCTTGTGAAATGGGATGTTGATCTGGATATTCAGGGCATATTCCTAAGGGCAATAGGACAATAACCATTACTCGGAGTGGTATAAATAATGGAAAAGACTGCCAAAAGGACAAGGGTGTGGAGCGTACGGTGTGCGTCTCCTGAGATTTGGCCCTTCATCTCGCTGCCATAGGTTCTCCACTTACACACAGACCGGGTTTGCTGTGTGACTCAAGTAAAATGCACACCAAAGTCTAATTATTAATGATATGTGCACGTGGATGTAAGTGTAAGCCTAGTTACCATCGAGGTGCACGGTTATTGAGCTTAAACAACTATAATCAGTAGTACTTTTATGGAATTAAGACAATTTTCTCTTCTCACTCTGTGAGCTCCTAAAATATCTATTATCATTGAAATGTTATCAGCTCTTCCTCACTTATGTTCAAGTGATTATAAGCAAACGAGAAGACCAACACTCACCATCTTATTTCCGAGGGTGTGAGGGTTCCTCTTAACACTTTACACGGCCCGTGTGGAAGTAACCTACATATGAATGGGTCAAGTCAAGGATTGTGGGGTTAAACACGAATAGCCTGATAAGATGGCAAGCAGATTTTGAAGCTGTAAGTGCCTGAGGAGAGGGTTGAGACATAAGAAACAATCACAGAACACAAGTCTTCTAAGGAAAGGGCAGAGGGCACTCCAATGCATAAAAACAGGAGGATTTATATGGTCATTAAGGAACCCTTGGGTGTAGTTATTTTCTATCAGCCTCATTCTTTTCTTATTGCAAGTGCTTTTACACTAAAGAAGAGTTGTGCCTTCAGCAATGGAATACATTGTGCAGTTAACAATTATGAACACAGATGAGCCCATGGAAATACAGTTGGCAAGGCCTTTATTTCAAAGACTGCAGTCTCACAGTGGCAAGCACAGAATGAGAAATCTTTATACTTGCATGTTGACCAATACAAGCTCGATTAGGCTGAGGGGGAGCGACCATGAAGCACTGCTGAACAGGGATGGACAAGCACTAAAGAGACAGCAGAAGTACAGGGCTTTGGCCAAAACAGGGATAAGCTACTGCCCACCACTTCTAGTCCATCTTGGAGGCAGTGGAGGGATGCCTCATTGGCAATAGAACGTGACAAGTGTACCTGAACATGACTTCAAGGTTGCCATGTGTCTCCTTGTGTACGGCAAGGGGAGAGGATTTCCAGATTTCCAGGCTTCTTCTTCCCTGGTTTCTTTGTGCCCTCAAGAGCATGTGGATTTTCCTCTTTTTGTGTGTGTGTGTGTTTGTGTGTGTGTGTGTGTGTGTGTGTGTGTGTGATACTAGGGATTGAACCCATGGGCATTCTACCTCCGGGCTATAGACCTCCAGCCCTATTTTTTAATTCCTTATTTTGAAACAGAGTCTCACTAAGTAGCTGAAGCTGGCCGGGAACCTACTCTCCTCCTGTCTCAGTCTCCCATTCCCAAGTACTGTGATTACAAGGGTGTGCCACCATGCCCAGCAAGCACGTGAATTTCTTTCTGTCTTTTTTTTTGTGTGTGTGTGTGGTATTGGGGATTGAACCCAGAGGTATTTTTACCTTCGAGCTACACCCAAGTTCGATTTTATTTCTTATTTGGAAATAGGGTCTCACTAGGTTGATGACAGTCTCACTACTTGCTGAGGCTGTCCTCTGACCTGCTATCCTCCTGTCTCAGCCTCCCAAGTACTGTGATTACAAGGGCACACCACCATGCCTGTCTTAGCACGTGGATTTCTGATGGCTATAGGATGTAGGCTCTGAGGACAATCTGACCTTGACTTCTGCCACCCCACCGGTCACCAGGATTGTTGGGGCTGATTCAGCTGGCTTTCCTCTGTGCATTCCTACCTGTGAAGAGTGAGCAATGGAAGAGGCAGAAGGCCTTGCCCAGCTGTTCCTCATGGACCTTGCTGTGCCCTCTACCTCGCATGTCAGCTTTTCTCCCTGACTTCATTGCCTGGCTTTTGGAACCTGGGGTTGCCACTATCCATGTCCCCCTTCTGGCCCAAGTACTTCCAACACACCAGCCTCACACACAGACACTCATGCACACGCTTACACATACACACACACATACACATATACTACATACACACACGTATCACCCTCAAACAAGACACACCCACATATACACATATACCTACACCATATCACACTCATACATATCACTCTTACACACACATGCATGCATGCACACACACAATATTCACATTTGCACATACATTACCCTCACATTAAGACATACATACAAGTACCAAATGGCCCTCATACGTACCACCTTCACACATAGACATGCATGCCAGCACATACATATACCACACCACACACAAACACACACACACACAATTGCTTTTCATGGATACAGTTGGTCTCACTTTTTTTTTTTTTTTTTTTTTTTTTTTGCGGTACTGGGGATTGAACTCGGGGGCGTTCTACCTCCGAGCTACACCCCCAGCCCTATTTTTTATTCTTTATTTTGAAACCGGGTCTCACTAAGTTGCGGAGTGCCTCACTAGGTAGCTGAGGCTGGCCGTGAACCCAGATCCTCCGGTCTCAGCCTCCCGAATGCTGGGATTACAAGCGTGCGCCACCACGCCCGGCTAGTTGGTCTCACTTTTATTATTACCTGTCTACCATGGAAATTTGAAAGTAATGTTTCAGGACACTCATAAATAATAGTAATATAGCTTTCCTCTCGTTTCAAATCCCAATTTCCAAACTTCTCATCATCTTTGTAGAAAAAAGAATCACACTCATGGTCAGATATAAAACAAATGTGTTTACTTACAAAGGCTAGCCCCAGGCAAAGAAGGGATTGAATATATTGGGCGCAATGTCCCAGTTACAGATGGTTTTCTCTTCCACATTTCCAGGGCTCCTTCCTGACCTCTTCACCTTCTCTCTTCTGGCTTCTGCTCTGCTCCATCTTGGGCAGAGACAACACTGCTACCCACCTACAGATAATTTGTCCCAATTGCCTCTGCCATATCCACAGAAGTAGGGCGGAAAGACGCTAGAAAAAAAATACAAGTTACTTTTTTTGTACCATTTAGGATTGGACCCAGACCCACTATATGGCAGATTGGGGAAACATGCTTCATCTCTCTGAGCCTTAGTTACTCATCCAGCAAAGGGGGAATGATATAATATCAACTTTACAGGGCTGAGAGAAGAAAGAAATGAAGTTATATTTCTGAAAGTACTTGAAGTTCCTTGGATCTAGCCTATTGCCTGGTAAGGATGATATATTATTTGTAATTTATTGTATTCATTGGCATGCTTGCAGCTATAATCTAAAGACTGACCATGTAACTTAGAGGAAAGAAGATTTATTTTCTTAATGGTTTCAGGCTCGGTCTAGGTGAGGCCAGGGGCCACAGATGTCAGGGCATGGTGGAAGGAAGTGGAGAGGGTAAGCACTCGGGCTGGGCTCCTACATCACCCAGGCTGGAAGCAAGAGAGAGCAGGGGGAGGAGGGGCCATTTATATAATCCCCCAGGCTGCGCCCCCATGAACCCCCTCCTCCAGCTGCACCCTACAGGCCTACCAGGTACCACCCAGGTAAATCTGTTACAATGGAATTATTCACTCTTGGGATTAAAACCCTCATGACTTAATTATCTCAGCTCCAAACATCAATAAAGGAGCTCTTTAGGGAACATTTTATCTCTAACTATAACATATATCAAATAAATCAAAGCCCTTTGTCATCTCTAAGCCTATGTATGCATATATGCATGCACACACATATATTAAAATTTAGTACAGTATATTATATACTGGCATGTAATTATATAAATATTAATAAAAAAATACATAGCATGTAGCGTTATGTTACATAGTACTATCTTTGCCTCTTCTCTGTTGCCACAACTGAACACCATAGACTGAGTGATTTATAAAGAATGAGGGTTTATTTAACTCATGGTTTGGGGGACTGGGAAGACTAAGAACATGGTGTGGGCGTCTGGTGAGGGCTTTCCTGCTGCATCATAACACGGCGAAGGGCATCACATGGCGAGAGAGACAGAGCAAGCGTGCCAGAGAGAGCTTCCTTTTATAACAAAGCCAGAGCCCTCTGTCTCAATAAGCCCCCATAGTTCCCACCTCTCATCACTGCTACCCTGGGGACCAAATTTCCAACACATGAAATTTGGGAGACAAATTCAAACCACAGCAAAGCATATGGTATTTTATTATATTTTTACTATTTACTGTACTTTATTACTATAATATGTAATAAAAAATAATAGTGTGTATGTGCAGTCACACACCCTGATTTCTCTAAGTATCTAAGTCCCATAATTGCTTATACATTGTAAGGTTGTAAAATAAATAATAACATTTTATTGTAATGAAAATTTTTCTTTTCATAACTAAAAATGAAATGGTTCTGAAATGAGAGATATGAAGATATGCTACTAGGACCATTTAATTCTAAAAGGTAATAACACCTTTCTAAAACAAAACAAAAAAAAAACCTTATATTTTTCCATCAGCACAAAAATTCTGCAATGGAAAGTGATTCTTGGTCATGAAGGTTTTTTTTTTTTTCAATCAGGCCAACGAACAGATTACTGTTAAAGCAGATTTGATCTAAATAAATTAAATATTTTGCAAAGATCAGCACACTGTTTTGGTTTGGGGTAGATTATTACTTGAATTCATTTAATCACAAGTAATTTGCTTTTCCAAAATTTAAATGTGAGCACAAGCAACTCTTTTCTTTCTTTCTTTCTTTCTTTTTTTTTTTTTTTGTCTCTTGTGTATCCTGTGGAAGCAAAATCAATGTTCACTCAAATTCTCACTTTCTGCCACCTCTAGACTTCTGTTATCGCCTGATAGACAGGTCACATGTTTCTTCTCTCAGTTCTAAAACATATTGAACCCCAATAGCCAAGAGTCAACTATAAATATTTTATTAGCATACTAAGAGAAAACAATTCAGATGAAGTGAGTTTTTCATAGAATTAAATGGAAGGAAAAATCTGCTGCTCAGCTGCTCATTCTTGTTCTTCTTGGCTTCACCTATTCTTGCTCCTTCATTGAGGTCCCTGTGGCTTCCTAGGAGCAGAACACCCCCAGGACCCTGGCCGACTGCCACCTGAGCCTTGTCCCACGACCTTTTTCTAGGACATGTATTTTGAGTCTATAAGGCCAGGTCTTTTAATCAGCAAGCTGACATTTAAATGGGTTGAAGTCCGAGTCACAGAGTTCTCTGTTGTAACCAAAAGCTGGTGTTCACAACATTTAAGGATGGACGATTGGCCTCATTCCATCTTTTTATGCTAAGTGAAGCTCTATTAACTCGATTCACATTTTAATTTCAATTAAATTAGTGATCCTGTTCTTCACCTTGTACTTAGAGACCTGAGTAATGGGGGGTTAATTTAGCTGAGAACATCATCATAACAAACATATTAGCAGTCTTGGGAGGGGGTGAATATTAGAAGCTAAATGAATATAGGATCCATGCTCAGGGACCTAGAGAAAGCTGGCATTAAAATAATTTGGGAGTATGGGCTGGGTTTTATTAAATATATATAATATAGATAGATAGATAGATAGATAGATAGATAGATATAGATATAGATATATAGATATAATGTTTCTCAGTTGGAAACAACCCAGCTACCTGGAAAATGGATTGGGGGCAAAGTTTCAGGGGTTCTTCCTTCCCACTGCCCAATGTACTTGGGTTTCACCAGTCTAAGCATGGATGCCTTTTGTTTTTAACCAATTTTTTTGTATTCCAGTGACCTCCCAAGATTGTATATCACACTGCATAAAAGCCACCTGTTTTATTTCAACACTATGCTATATTCCCTACAATCTTTCCAGTATAGGTATTTTTCAATGTTGATAAAGGCTCTTTTTGATGATTCCCTTAATGACATTTTTATTATACAAAGCATTGAAATTGCCTTGGAATAATAAATGGTTGAAGTTGAATATTAAAAATATCCATGGCATAATAATGGTGTTGCTGTTTTTTGCCCTATGAAAGGGAACAGAAAGTAGGTAGAAGCATAAGCTGTGGGTTGTTGGAGGGACTTCAGAATATTCTTAACCCTCCCATTTTACAGGTGAGAAACTGAGGCCAGGCAAGGGCTCATGACTTGCCAGAATTACATCTTTGTCTCCAGTTCAATGGATAATTCAATCAATTTATGTACCATAATTATATAATGCAATAATTGCTCATGAGCTTTATTTTATAAATTTAAATGCATTTACTATAACTAATAATTATGAAATGACATGATTTGCCTTATATGCTTTGACAAGGATAGAAACTGAAAATTGTATTATTATAAAAAGCCTCTTTCCTCTGCCCAGGAATCAGACTCAACTGAATGGATCCTGAGTTGCTGGTTTCTCTCCATGTCTAAAGCCGTAGGAAATGCCCTACTGTGTAGAATAATAGAGCATCTTATTTGTTGTACAAAAATAATTTATTTAAGTAGCTTACTAGAAACCTTTTCAAACCTGCGATATCATCAGTGCGAATAAACTATTTTTTTCTAAAGAATAAATATTTAAAAGAAGAGATTGCTGCATTTCTACTTATCACCATTGTGTAGTTCTCAGGACCCTGGGAGAATAAAATAAAGCTTCCTGCCCACATCTGGAGATAAAATTTCATTTACTCTTTTTAGGAAAGTTATAAAGTCCTGTAAAATTTTTGATAATCTCCCACTTCACCTGTCCTGTGGGGAAATGAGGCAATCCAGGAGGGAGATGTGGGATGACACACTTGGTGGGTGGGGAAGGAACAGAATGGTAGAATAAGGAGCCTGGCCAAAATTATCTTTAGGAACCACAGTCTGATCCCCTTCAGAGGAAGTAGGCTGGAACTTTGGGTCACAAGCTCTAATCGTCTATACAACAAGATAGATTAAATGATCTAGCACATGCCTCCCACCTCAAATTTTATGACTTTCCCTCCAGTTGTCTGCTTCTTTCAAGAATGGGACTGTGAGTCTGGAGGAGGCTGGGAAATTGGAAGATAGAGCAAATATATTGATTCTTTCTTCATTATTTATAAAACTGCCAAGATTTATAGCTGCAATTTTTTATAAGGCTATCAAGATTTCAGATAATTGGTGAAGACCTACATACAGATTGCTGTCAAACTTCCTTGAAGAAGTCTGCCTGGTTTCATGGTTCTCTTTTGTAAAACAAGAACCCATTTTAGATTTTCAAAAACCCTTCAGGGTTCCATGGAGGATTTTCATTTTCTTTTTACTAACTCTAAGGCTATCCATTCCGTGAAATTTTAAGGAAAAGATGCATCAAGGGAAATAGCCACATTGACTCTTGGAATTTAAGTCTTCATTCTTAAAGCAAAAAGAGAAGTTAAAGCTTTCAGATTGAACATTTCTTACTTAAAGATGAGTTAGGAGAAGTCCCTAAATTTGTGGTTTCTCTAAACCCAGTCTCATGACTTCTAGTCCAGGGAGTGTGTGTGTGTGTGTGTGTGTGTGTGTGTGTGTGTGTGTATGGCACTGGGGATTGAACCCAAGAATGTTCTACCTCTGAGCTACACCCCAGCCCTATTTCATTTCTTATTTGGAAATAGGATCTCTCTAAGTTGCAGAGGGCCTCACTAAGTTGCTGAGGCTGGCCTGGAACCTGAGATCCTCCTGTCTCAGCCACCCAAGTACTGAGATTACAGGGGTGTGCCACCACACCTGGCTTCCAGGCCTCTTTTTGATACACATCATTGCTTTGCTGACCTCCAACTTCAGGACATCTAGAACATTTGTGGGTGGGCAGTGAGGGAACTGTCCTCCCACAAGTCCACCCCCTTTCTTATTCCCATGATAATGTTCCTCCCATTTGAGAGTTTGAAGACGTTGTCACCCATCAACAGGAAGCTCATTAACCAAGATATGGTCATGGGAGTTCCTGTGATACCAATGTTCCAGGGACCAAATATAGAGGCGGATGTGAGAGAGTGAGAATAAGAGGTATTTTCTGTGCCAATGCCTCAGATAGACTTTAGTTCATGCCCATGGGAGATGCTTTCCAGAGACGGTCGAAGGAATCAAAGTCAATTATTACACCATCTCATTGTTAAGCATGGATGTGAAAGAAGATTCAATATTGTGAGGATGTCAATTCTCTCCAGATTGATCTATTGGTTCAAAGTATCCCCAGTCAAAATTCTAACAGAGTTGGTTGCCTTCTTCTTTTTTTTTTTTTTTTTTTTGGCGGTACTGGGGATTGAACTCAGGGGCATTCTACCTCCGAGCTACACCCCTAGCCCTATTTTTTTTTATTCTTTATTTTGAAACCGAGTCTCACTAAGTTGCGGAGTGCCTCACTAGGTAGCTGAGGCTGGCCGCGAACCTGGATCCTCCGGTCTCAGCCTCCCAAATGCTGGGATTACAAGCGTGCACCACCACGCCCGGCTGCCTTCTTCTTTTTAAATTAACATAATGACTCTAAAACTGATTAGTTTTTTTGTTGAAGACTGCAGGCGATCAAAGTTTACAGAAGAACTTGAACTAACAGATATAAAAAAATAATATAAGCTGCCAGAAAATAGTGTGGAATTCTTACAGTGATAGACAAATGGATGGAACAGAGTCCTAAAAGAGTTCACAGGTGAACAGTCACTTGATTTTTGACATCGCTAACACCGCAGATGGGTGAAAAAGATGTCTTTTCAATAAATGGTGCTGGGTAAATTGATGTTCACATAGAAAAAATAAATGTGATCCCTCTCCCATAACACAGACACACCAAAAAAATCCATTCTAGCTAGATTATATAAATAAAGTGTCTGTCTAAGAGGTCACTGATTTGAACTGATCTCTTGCACTAAGCTCCAACAAAAACCAAACCAAACCAAACAGGAGTCACTCCTGCTGAAGTTCTACATCACCAGACCAAACCTAAGTTGTTTATCCAATCTTTTGAGAAAGCAGGAAAGAGAGATAATAACCAAATCTCCAAATGAGCTACTTTTATTCAGCCTGGTGAAGAAGTCTCCTCTGCTTTAATTTTTACCAGGAATACATCCTGACGCAACCTGATGCTAAATAGTCCAACTTTTGTTCCCTGATTCTGCCTTCATCAGCCTCTTTCAGCCTATAATGCCAGCCTCTCCTGCTTAGCTCATCAGAGAGTCTTTTGCTAAATTGTTAGAAAAGATGTTGCCTCAATTCATGAATTGTAAATAAAAGCCATGCATGGTGGTTCATGCTTGCAATCCCAGTCCTTGGGAGGCTGAGACAGGAGGATGGAAGGTTCACAGCCAACCTCAACCACTTAATGAGGCTTTCTACAACTTAGTGAGATCCTGTTTAAAAAAGTAAGATAGGGCTGGGGGTGTAGCCCAAGGGTAGAAATGCTTGTACTACCTGCCAAAAAGAGGTGCAGAAATTGTGTTCAGTGAGTTGGAGACTTTGCAATGGCAGCGATGCTTTAGATATGTGGGTCTTAACATTGTATATGGATCATGCCTTGGGCAGAACTATTTGGGTCTAATGGGTTAGACATTCTGGTCTCAACTACATGTCCTTTAAAACTATTAGCTCATAAAAGTAAACAAAGCAGAAATTTTATTTAAGAGAAGTTACATTGCTGGAGCATCGTGGAGGTCAAGTCTCAGTTCCAGCAGTTGAGTGTATGAACAGGTTTTATTTAGTGCCCATTAAGTATATGGTCTAATGTTATTATTTATGTTTTAAGAAGAGGCAGTATAAGCAATTACTTCATCTAAAATTGTGCATGCTATAAATAAAAGCCATATAAATCATGTTAAATGCCTCATATTGGTTTTTAGTTTATTTTATTAGAAATCTTTGCATTTCCCTATAAATAAAAAACGTACCCTTGTTTAAATTTTCCACATAAAAATGTACTTCCTTTGCCTGGATAGAATGACTTATTCCAAAGCAGGTACTTTTAAAATTCTGAAATTGCTAATGTTGATGTTTTTGTAAATGACCCTAGCATTCTAGACAGGTATAAATCATTGTTTGGTGTTTTGTTTTAATCCGGTTTTCAGTTGACACAAGCTCTTTCAGCATGGAATAAGAAAAAATATAAAGGAATCTTTTCCCCTAGAAAGCTAAATATTTTAGTCAGGTTTAAAAATTATGCGCATGAACCCCACAGCAGTAGTAATGAATGATAAAGGCCACTCTCCAAGGGTTTGGCGTAGCAGAATCATTTATCATCTTTATTATTTTTTTTGTCATTTCTTTTAAAAAATCCAACCCATTGCCTTTTAAGTTATTATATGTGACTTTTTTTTTTTCTCCCTCAAGATTCCTGGGCGATTGCTACAGTAAAAATAATGATGAAATTTTGCCTAATACTCTCTTGCTCCTGAATTTTAAATGGGGAACTGTGTGGCACTGCGTTCATCTCACATGCTGACCATCCAGGCCTTGCTTGTGCAACACAAGAGGGTCTTCTCCGTACTGAAGCCAGTGCATCTATTTTGAACATCACTAATGTAACCGATGAACCCCCATTTCACCACTCCTTCCGCCTGTTTCCACTGGAATGAAGATGCAAATTTTGAAATGAATTCTTGTGGTGGCACTTAAGTGTCTTCCTCCTAAACCCAATCAGCAATGCCCGCAGAAAGCTTAGGGATGCAGTAACAATGCTAGCAAGGGCACAGCGCGTGCAGTTGCTCATTGAGTCCACAACTCCGTGTTGTTGCCCTCTATTGGCCAGGCATTAGGTGAGGCCAAAGATACTGCGAGCCCAAGACAGATGTGGCCCCTGCCTTCTGCCGGGACAGTGGCTCCGGTCAATACAGAAAGTGCATCAAGTCCAAGTGTTAAAGAGGAGGAAGCCCAGGTTCCATAGAGCAGCAGGAGGGTCACTAGATCCAGGTTTAGGGGACCAAAGAAAAAGAATGATGTCTAAACAATGAGTAGAAATTAAGTATGCAAAAGAAAAAAAAAAAAAGTACAATGAGGATCAGTCTGCTCAAAGCCCCAGAACCAAAGAGAGAGTATTAGGTACCTCGACAGGAGTGTGTGTGGAGGTCCAGGAAGGTATGGGAGGTATTCCAGGATGAGGCAGGAGCCAAAGCCCAGATTTTGAAGAAGAGAATTGGTAGACTTTTGTAAGCTGAGATAGGATAGGGGTTGGGGTTTGACTCTCCGGGTGTTAGGAAGCCACTGGAATGTTTTCAGAATGTGCACCCACGCTCCCTCTGGTACCAGAAGTGGTTTCAGAGGAACAGTGTCCGAGGGGGCTGTCATTAGGAAGCTTCTTGATGAATTTTAGTTGTTGGAGGATCATGTGGCACCCCTGAGCTGATGAACGGGGCAAAGAACAAACGAGGTAGTGGTTGATATGACTTTGGGATTATCTCTGTTGTGCTCAGGGGAGGAGGCTCCTCTTGTGCAGAGTGAATTCAGAGGGTGGAAAGTAGTGGTTGGGCTGTGTCTACACTGGAAAGTTCAGTACATTGGACAAATTGCTCTTCCTGAAGTATCTGTAGCTGCCAAAGATTATATCAGCATATCTGAGTAGGGACAAGGTTGTTCAAAGGCTTGTTTTTCCCCAGGCTCCTGGGAATGAATGAGTAAATGAAATGAACGATGAAATGAAATGAAATGACCAGAAGATGTATGTGTGTCTATTTCCCAGTGCAGAAAGAATGAATCTGTATTGAGATGCATACACACCATACACTGTAAAACCTGCCCTGGCAAAGACAGGTTCAGCTTAGAAAAATATGCAACATATATGATTAGAATCAAGTTTAATGAGTGCCTGTGTGTTTCAATTCTTGGCTATCTCTTCTTAGCTCCAAAGAGAAACTTCTTAGAGGCAAGTCCTTCTCATCAAATGGTTTACCAAGAAGTCCTGCCACCCTCTCACCCATTCTACTCACCTGTTGTGGTTTATACAGGATGCATCCTCTGCAGGGAAAATGAATCCAACATTCTCTATCACAAAGCATCACAATGCCAGCTCGTAGGTGATCTTATTGCATATGCCAAGGGTGCGGAATTGTTTAGATATAAAAGAAAGCAAAGGGATTTGACAGTGGCTACTGGTGAAGGCTCATGACATTAGCAATGGGAAAAGACAAGAGAGCCATACTTTGGAATCTGGATTGTGTGTGTGTGTGTGTGTGTGTGTGTGTGTGTGTGTGTGTGTGTGTTACAGGGGTTGAACCCAGGGGCATTCTACCTCTGAGCTATACCTCCAGCCCTCTTTTCTTTTTTCTTTTGAAATAGGGTCTTGGTAAATTTCTGAGGGCCTCATTAAGATGCTGAAGCTGGCCTCGAACCTGCAATCATCTTGTCTCAGTCTCCCATGATGTGTACCACCACACCCGATTTGGTCACACTTTTGATAGAAAGAATGTGGCAAGGGTGGGAAAAGCTGGTGATTAATTGATTGGAATGGTCACTGGGAATGAAGAGGTAAGAAAGGTGAAGGAGAAGAAATGTTATAAAATGTTATAACAAATGTTATAAAAGCCCTTTGCAAGGTCCCTCCTAATGCTTATAATCAATAATCTTGAATTTGATTATTTTTTTTCTCCTCATTCCTCTGTCCTCTGTGTTTCAAGAAGCTGTGGCAGACATATCTTCCTGAGGTTGACATTTTCATCAACACAGAAAGCCTGGGGACTTTGGTAATAGCTGATCACAGGCTTTCTGGATACCCAGCATGGGGTTCTCCCCTCAGCTCTACTCTAATTAGGTGATCACAGCCATCTCTCTTGATGGTCTGCAAGGGGCTGGAGATACTTGGCAACGAATCCGTCCATCATGCAGAGAGCACAAATGGGCTAGGGCAAAGAGAAACCTCACCTTTATTTCACATGACTTATCTGGAAATTGGTCCCCAGGCTTGGAAAGGAGGAGAGAAAACTTCATAAAAGCATAGTGCATGTAAAACTTACCATATTTTATTCTAGACCAAAGTACCTGAAATTTGGGTTATTTGATAGAAATAAGAGTGAAGAAAATTTTTGCATAACCTAGAGATAATAAAGAGAACTATGAATAATAAATTTACATAAGTCCATCATATTTTGATGTGCTAGAATAAGTGTTTATTTAAAGGAAGTCTATGATGGATATTTTTGTAATATGAGAAACGATCTTGCAAGTTTCTCTGCATTTTAAATTATTTTACAATTCGTATTTTTCTGGAAGTTATGCACACTGAAAATGCCATCAGATAAGGGATGTATTTTTGGTTGTGGCTGTTGCTCTCATCTCTCTCCCCCAGGTTATTTAATCCACCCCCACAGACTTGAATGAATGCAAACTAGGACTTTTGGTTGTACTTAGCTATAACAGTACGGGGCTCCATTATACCACAATACTTCCCTCCCCAAGCAAGGCACAAGGGGAAAGCCACCTGAGCACCTGTGTCTGGCGCTGCGGGGAATGGAAAGCAATGTGGCCCCCCACTAGGGCCAGGTAGGCAAGCGTCATTGACTCCTTTCTTCCTCCTGTGTCCTGCTCACCAGAAGAACTAAGGTGTGCTCATTTGAGGGCTCCAGGTCAGGGTGTCCAAGAATGTTTCTTCCCTGGGAGCTCTACTGCAGAGTATAGATTCTTTGATAACCACAGGCACCCTTGGCACTAAAGGTCACATCTTATAACAAGAGCGACTCTTTTCAGGACTCTGGGGACAGGGCACACAAATGCAGACCTAAACCTTGCACAGCTTGAGATTTTCAGAATGAACTGGTAATAATATCATCAGACAAGGCAGGCACAGGGCTGAGCGTGCAACCCATATTGCCTCCCTTAGCTCACTGAGCAGCACTGTGGGCAGATGCTGTTGCTCTCTCCCCAGGGAAACTGGGGGCCCTAGAGGTTGAACTACTTGACCACAGTCACAACAAGCAAGTGGTATTCTTTGGAATTTAAACCCAGAGGATCTGGCTCCAAAATCAATGCTCCGAAATACTGTAGCTTTGCTGGAATGGCCACATCCATTTCAGCTTGCCATTGATTTCCTGTTGGAACCCTTTTTAGCTTTCTGTGTCCCTGTCACATAAGGACCCCAAATATCCCACATCCTTCTAGAATACACTACAAAGAAATAGTGATGAGTGCCGCTCATTTGTTGGCTTATTCGTGACCCCTGATTTTAGATAATACTTTTAGTCCTGACACAGTCTTCGTTTCCATCTGTCTTGAGGAACAAGATGGAGAGAGAAAGAGTCTCCCTAATTCCTGTCATCACTGATCAGCTCCACGGCGAAGAAAGCCCTCATTGGCTTCTCAAACCTCCCAATCAGGCTTTAAAAAGGACACTGGGCTCCAAGCATAAGCAACCAATCTTCCTTCCAATTCCATTTTCAGACCCAATGATTGTGTAGTGCCAGGGCACAGTAATACCCAAACCTAAAATTTATCCTTAATTTTGTTGACTATCATTGTTTCAATCACATGGTAGTACAGGGCGGATATAAACAAAATTTATTAAAAAAAAAAACATAGCAAATAGTCTCAGAATGCCTATTATATAACAATTAAGGATGTAAATACTAATAGGGTATTGACCCTCAAAATATAGTAATTAGACAATAACTATATAACACTAATTATAAGTATAAAATAAATTTTTGAATAATTTTTTCATTCTGTCATTTTTTTATTTTTCCCCCCTCTACCACCTATCGTCTCCTTCCCCAATATAGTACCTCTCGCCCTGTATCTTTGGCATTGCAGATGGCTTTCCCAAGCCACCCAGTGTGACTTGCTAGAAGACCTCAATTGCTCCATTGTGGCAAAGATTTGGAACTGTCCTAGCCTCATCTCACACAGCGAAAGCTTAATCTGTCTATGCTCTACTTCCTAAAATAAGGTATGTTCTCGTCCACAGACGTTAACTGCCAATAAAGGTTTAACAATTATTTATATGTTAACAACAACCTATAATATAGTATCTTGATTTCTAGGGGTCAGACTTTGAGCAATGGCTAGCAAAGACGAGAGATATTGAGAGACATGAATACATTGGTAAGATGCTAAAATTTGCAGAACCATTTCTGCTTGGGACTTTGGACATGGGATTTTTAAATCTCACCAGTTTCCAATTTGAAATTCCCACGATGTACTTATCTGGGCTTTCTGCATCCTTCTCTAATCTGTATGTAGCTTACGTGAAGAATTTTATTTTCCTCCATAAAGATTGATGTTGTTAGTCAAAGGCATCAACAGAGAGCTTAAATTTGCATTTTAAATTTAGAATGATTTATTTTCAATGAAAAGCTGCAGTTCGTCTGGCTGTGGCTAGAGGATTACAGATTGATATTGAAAGACTATTAGGAATGTGAGCTTCTCTATTAGGAAAAAATGAGACATTTGACTTCATAACTTAAAATCTCTGCATGATAAAAGATATCATAAACAAAATTACATGACAAACAACCGGCTGGGAGAAAATGCTTACAATAAACAAATCAAAGGGCTGGCATGAAGACTTGGTGAGATGCTCCTCACAGTCAACAAACAAAAGGAAGACCACCTAATTTATATGGAGAAAAATATAAAGACCAAACACAGATCTTTCAAAAGTGCATGAGACTCGAGCTTTTAGAAAGCTGAAAGAATTTCATTTCATGAGCCTCCGTTTGTAAATTTCCTATACATCTTCGAAATTACTTATAATGAAGTTTTTTTTTTTTTTTTCCTTAGCATTTTTCAGACACACAACTGAAGCATTGTGTCAGCATCAAGTTCCTTCCCTGTTGCTTCCTGGCATTCTGTTTCTTGTCATCTTTAAGTCATCTTGTGTACTTAGCCATTTTCTGCAGCTTTGTTTCGAACCATACAATGAAATATCATCTATCCAGAGACAACTGCAGGCAACTTCAATCCTCTAGAATCCTCCAGATTTCCTACGTAAGCTTTTAATTCTCTTTTACCAGTCATCTCATCACCATCTCTGTCCAGTATTTTGTTCTCTGTGGTGCTGGGAATTGAATCCAGGGTCTCACACATGCTAGGCAAGGTCTCTACTACTAAGCTACACCCTGGAGCCCTGCATCAAGCATTTTGAAGTAATGTTGTATACTTTGGTAAGGTGGACAGCCTAATTTCTTGGACACAATAGCATAATATGCTCTCTAGGAAGGTAAACAACTATTTACAGAAAAAAGTATTTGATATACAAGACTAGTATCAATTCCAGAATCCCTGATGTTCCAAATAGGGTAAATGAAATTTAAAACTTCAGATTTGTAGCCAGGTGTGGTGGCACACACTCATAATCCCAGTCCCTGGGAGACTGAGACAGTAGAGTCACTGATTCGAAGGCAGCCTCAGCAACTTAGCGAGACTGTGTTTCAAAATAAAATAGGCTGGAGATGTAGATCAGAGGCGGAATGCCCGAATTCAATCCCCAATACCACACACACACACACACACACACACACACACCCCACTTCAGATTTGTTCTTCTATCTTATATTTCACAAATTTCTTGCAGATTTTATTCTAGTTAAGTTGGCTATATATTAGTAGTCTTAAAAATAATATATAAATTTCAATATTCTATATGGAAATAGAATAAAGTATTTACATAGCTAGCCCCAAAAATGCATGAAAAGAAGCTTAACTTAAGGATCTAAGATGTATGTGCTTTCTGTCCATCAGATTGGCAAGACTGGAAAAGATTAGCATTTAGTGTTAATATTAGAAAATATAGCTCTGCCAGTGTGGAGTGGAAGCACTGGCTGGCCTCATGTCTCTGTAGAACAACTCAGCAACATTGGCTCAACCCTGTAATCTCAGTACTTGGGAGGCTGAATCAGGAAGATGGCAGGTTTGAAGCCAGCCTCAGGAACTTTTTTTGTTTTTTTGCGGTACTGGGGATTGAACTCAGGGGCATTATACCTCCGAGCTATACCCCCAGCCGTATTTTTCATTCTTTATTTTGAAACAGGGTCTCACTAAGTTGTGGAGTGCCTCACTAGGTAGCTGAGGCTGGCTGCAAGCCCGGATCCTCCGGTCTCAGCCTCCCAAATGCTGCCTCAGGAACTTAATGAGACCCTCAGCAACTTAGAGGGACATTGTCTCAAAATAAGAAATAAAAAGGCCTGAGGGGTGTAACACAGAGATAGAATGGCCCTGGATTCAATCTCCAGAGTGTGGTGGTGGTGGTGGTGATGTGTGTGTGTGTGTGTGTGTGTGTGTGTGTGTGTGTGTCTTTTTGACTCATCAAATCCTCCAAGGATCCTTCCAAGGATCTATCTGGCATAAGTATTAAAAAATGAACAAATATGCATGCTTACATATTTCAATTGTAGAATTGTAATGATGAAGTCTTGGAACGCATCTCAATGTTGGCCAGCGGAGGACAGATACATGTGTTAAGGTGCCTCCACACCACAGGGGTAACGCAGCTGAGACATGAGTGGGAGTATATTCTCATGGAAGGGGATGTCACTTTATTTTTTTCAAGTTCCAGGACAATATCTTTACTGTTCACAATTTTATAATTAACAGCAAACACCATAAATGTATACACCAATGCGAGTCTGGGTGTCTATTCATAGAAAAATATCTGGATGATTCAAATTGTATTCAGCAATGTATAGGAAGGAGATTGGGATTGGAACAATTTTTCATTTTATTAATTTCTAAGTAGCATTTAAAATTTACCTTCATTAGTAATATACTAACAAAGAAGGGGAGGAAAGGTTATAATTGTCTTATTAAACAGTATGCCAGATCACTCAAATTCCAGTATAGTGCTGGTATGTTCTAGAAGAATTCATGTATCTCTTCAAATACCCTTGTGGACAATACACATTGACCCATATTTCTCACCGATTATCTAGGAGTCTAGAAGGAGCATCATGCTGAATGTCAGAGTATGCGAGTTCTGGTCCCTGTTTTATCATGCCTCCACTGTCTGTTTGCAGAGCATTGCTTCATTACTCTTCATCTCTAAAACATGGGAGTTGGCAAGATCAGCGCTTTCCTAACTCGGCCTCCTGCAGGCACATTACTCTTCTCCACAACCACCCTGCTTCTCAGCCAGAGCAGTTCTGTTTTACTTACTTAGATTTCTACCTACGATTTTGTCTGATTTCTGGAACAAACATCATTTAACAATACCCAGAAGGATTATTTTAAGTCTCCTTCCAGAACCAGTGCTTCTTGAGTCTATAAAATCCAGGCTCTGGTTAGGAGATGCATTTTTCCATTGACCCTTAAATTACTCCAGCTAGGAAACTGCTTATTTTCCTCCATTAAGCTGGAAGCACAGATCCTCTTTATTTTTTTTTCCAGAGCATAAAGTTGAACTATCTAGGCTATAAAGGAAATGAATGAAAAGGAATTAAATGCGTGTGTTGGAAAACCAGAGGCAACTTGGGCTATTGAGAAAGAGGAATTCTTGATCTTTCCATTCTTTAAACAACCATTGGGACAGTTGGCATTACTCCTGGTACAATGGTTTTGCTTATGCTTATGAACATGAACTGTTTAGAAATAATAGTTGGCAGAGTGCCCTTAGAATACATTCATTAGGGAGTTGTAATTCATGCCGTGCAGCAAAAGGTCAGACTAGATAATAGCACCAGATCTTAATCAACAGCTGAATAGAAGAAGAGGCCAAGGGTCCAATCTCCACTCTTGGTGGCAATAAAATGGAGTGCTTGTCTTCAGAATCAATGCCATTCATCCCAGCAAGTTGGAGGTCACCTAACAATTGGGTGATCTTTTCTTTGATTTAAATGTAGAAACAAAATTGAGAACTTCTGGAGAATCCTAAATGAAAGTAGGCACAGTAGAGTTAAACCAGATGTTACTGTATGGTTCCCACCCATCTCATCCTGTCCAGACACAGTGTTATAAATGTTAATAAACTCATCTCTGTAACACCACTGGCTGCCTCGTGATATGAGTGCCCATGAAACCGTTTGCCAAGTGGAAAGTGAGAGAGAGTGTCAAGATACAGCACTTATTGGTCGCATTTCCATTTCATAGCCTGAAGGGCCACATTAAAAGTGAAACACACAAATTAGTCACATATTCTATCATTTTTATTTTTTTTTCCATAAGAAAAAGTCTTAATACCGTGCTTAAGACGTCACAGACCAAACCTATTAACTCCAACTCACCGAATTCTCCAGTTGCCTCTTAATCCTTCTCTCTATATGCTACATAGCACTGAAATTAGTTCTTATCTTTCAGATTTGTGTTATTAAAGAGAGGGCTGTGTCTCCTATTTCTCTTATACTCCCCCTGAGAACCAAGTAAAATGCTACCAACCAATAGACTAAATGTGACTGGATTTTTTCCCCTATCAAACAGACAAAAAACAGCAACAAAAAACAAACAAACAAAAAAACAGGATAGAAGCCATTTGGAAAACATTAAATTGCCAAATAAGCACATTAATTTAGCAGTGTGCCTAGGTGAGACACTATAAAAAGCAAGCTACAAAGAAAGGACAGAGCAGAAAAATGGGGGACTATCTCTGTGACTTAAATAAAAAATAAGCTTGGATAATCAAAGTTCTGCCATATAAACAATTTTAAGTGCCTCCTGTGCGTCCAGTCTTAATTATTTACTGACATTTATTTATGAACCCAGTGGCTATGTTATAACATGTATTTAGCTCGACAGTCCGTGGGTCAGTGGTTTAGATTGGGCTCAGCTGGGGGGCTCTTCTCACTCACACTTGGCCTGCTCTTGGTTGTTAGCTATCTGCTGGGTATTGGGGTAAACTAGACTACGTGGTTCTTAACCTCTAGCAGGCTAGCCCAGCATGTTTTCAGGGAGTGCCAGAAAGCAAGAGCCAGAACAAGTCCCAGTTCTCAGGTGCTTTACAAGTCTTTATTCTCATCATGTCTGCTGACAGCCTCCTGACCAAAGTAAGTCACAGTGTTGAACTCAGAGGTGGGGAGAGGGAGAGGAAGCAAAGAATAGGCATGTTTGAAGAAATGAGGCCATGAATGTCACCTCCCTACAGATTCTGTTCTAATTTAATCAATACCACCTCATTTAATTTCACAATAACTATAAGAACTTATTGCTATTGTCCCCAATCAGTGGCTATGAATATTAAGGATAAGAAAAAGTCCAAACCAGTTGGTAATTAATTGGGTCACTACTTCTCCCTGTTTCATATATAGTCTTCTGTCTCCACCTATTTTAGAGTTTTTAAGCCTTAATTATTTACAGGAAAAATGTGGAAAATTATTGGAGGGAAAGAAAGGATTTCAAATAGAATGATTAGAAGAGAGAGAATGGCACAGTTAGGAATCAAAGAACCTAGCCTCCTTCCTCCACTTAACTTAGGTCATGAGTCCTTTCCAAAAGGAATAAACCTACTGTATATGACCAAATAAAAAACAAAAGAAAAAGAGGTAAGAAAAAAGAAAAAGAAATACATCTTACTGAGTTAATTTACACACAAATAGAATACCAGATGGGTTTTTTGGAGGATGGAAACAGCCAAGATAATTCTAAAATTCAAAAAGAAAACCAGCAACAAAATATAAGAATACCCAGGAATATTCTGAAAAATCAGAGCACTGGAATGTCACTTGTCTTTCCAGATATTGTCATACATTGTAAAGCCACCATAATTAAAATAAAACAGTACTGTCACAAGGAGAGACAGATGAATAGAGAGAATTAGAAAGTACAGAATTAGTCTAGAAGCCATAAGAAAGTTTATAGTATCATAAAGGTGATAAGACAAATCAGTAAGCAAATGATGGGCTCTTTAATGAACAATTAATCATCTGGTTTTATTATTTTATTTTATTTCTACAACACCTTACACTAAAAAGAATCAGATCTATTGAAGATGCAAAAATGAAATGAAGCAATAAAACCATAAGAACAAAACATGAGAGTATTTTTTAAAATATAATTTCAAAATGGAGGAAGACATGAGGTTTTAAACAAAAGTTAAATCTGAGACATTGTGGAACAGACCTCAGAATTATCCTACTGAGGAGTGAGGAGGTCAAGTTTTTTATCCAGAAGTCCTGTTGCTTGAGGCTCCTCCTGGGGCATTGATTCCCAGCTCTTCTGTCTGTTGCCGGCAACCTCCACAATGGGCCCCGGGGGAATACGAGAGGGCCCCAATGACATCTGATAAATATGGAAAGCAAAATTTGTTCTTGCATGTGTCATTAGATGAAATAGTGAGAGATGAGTCTCCTACTTATATATTCATGGAATCCACTTATAGGAGAAACAGTACCATATATTGTTCACTTGTTCAAGTCTGTACAACATCTTGTAAGACAGCCCTCCAAATTAGAGGAGCTGTAGTCTCAGCCTCCACCATAATTAAGTCTGCCAATGGCCATTCTACCATCTTCGAGGTTAGTTTTTCCTGGGTCATAGGATTCATGGTAAGATTAATGAGTCCCATGTGTCTAAGCAAATTGCTTTTCTTCTTCTGCAGTAAAATGAGCTTGTTGTTTGGAAGCAATACTGCATGGGATACTCAACCATCCCTGGATCTCTTGGGTCATGAGGGCCAAGTGAAAGAGTTGCTTGAATTTCAACTAGACCCATGTGCAAAACCTTCTCTGGCTTTGGGCTGCACTCATGACTGACAGCTTTAAGAAACACTTGACAATAGGCTGGAACAGTGTGCTTCTGCCTTAATGGTAGAGAGTGCAAAGTGGTACAAATTGTTTTTCACTTTGGAGAGGCTATCTTGACTGTCTCCAATGATGAAGCCTCAAGAATCTTCACTAAGATTCACTGAGGTCTCTTAATTTTCATGAGAACTATCACTGGCCCTCTGGCATATACATATATTACCAAGATATCTAGGTTACTTGCTCTTCTTTGGCTCAGTCAGCATGGTCTAATCAATATGATGGAACAGAAAGATGTCCTGTGGGCTGGAGAAGTAATCAAGTCCCTATAGAACAGATTAAGGGAGCCAGCAGGATATCAGTGAAGATGTATCGCCGCTGGATGGACATAAACTGTATTGAGTTGTGTCTGCTTATTGGCACAAGAAAAAAAGTATTTGCCAGATTGTCGTCTGCATATCAGGCTCCAGGGATTGTGCTAATTTGCTCTATAAAAACAGACCACATCTGTAACAGCATCTGCAGTTGGAGCTACTACCCAGTTAAGTTTCCTAAAATCCAACTATTCTCTCTGACCTCACCACATCCGCTCAAGCCAATGCCATGAGGACAAATAGTGATATGAGTGGAATTATTTCCAACATATTTTCTGAGTTCTTTATGTTGGCACAAATTCTGCAATTACACCCAGGATATAATATTGTTTTGGTTCACAACTAGAAGGGGATCACCCAGGCAGTCTTTCTTCCCATGGCATCCCTCATTCCATGAGTCAGTAAACAATTACAGGTGGCGGCACACACCTGTAATCTCAGTACTTGAGAGGCTAAGATAGGAGGATTGCAGGTTCCAGACCAGCCTCAGCAACTTAGTGAGACCCTGTTTCAAAACAAGAAAGAAAATAGGGCTGAGGGTGTGGCTCAGAGGTATAACACCCCTGGGTTCAATCCCCAGTACCACACACACACACACACACACACACACACACACACACACACACACACAATGTGAGAATCCCTTTGTTGCCAAATTATACATTTGGAAACTGGGTAAATAAGCACAGGGTGTGCACATAAAACCCATTGGTTCCACTGGAAGACAAGTTCTATTCAAAACACTCTTTGTTGTCAGAACTCATAATTTCTAGTCTAACTAGGAGGCCTGCCCTTAGAATCCTACAGGAATTCTGGATTCAAAGATGCTTGTGTTACCCATCCAATATTTCTTCTTCTTTTTTTTTTTTTTTTTTGTGGTACTGGGGATTGAACTCAGGGGCATTCTACCTTTGAGCTATACCCTCAGCCCTATTTTTTATTCTTTATTTTGAAACCAGGTCTCACTAAGTTGCGGAGTGCCTCACTAGGTAGCTGAGGCTGGCCGCGAACCCGGATCCTCTGGTCTCAGCCTTCCAAATGCTGGGATTACAAGCGTGCACCACGATGCCCAGCTCCAATATTTATTCTGACCAAGAAAAGTCCTTTTACTGCAAGAAGAGAAGTAATGAGCTCATGAGTATGGAATTCAACTCAAAGATAGTCCACAACTGCCCACTGAAATCAGGAATCCTATACCAATGACAGCATCACTCACCCAGCCTCCTTGTCAGAGCCAATTTTGTTTCTAGAACATTAGCTATAAGGGAGTCTGGGAAATGGTATTGTTAACTTTCTAGCTCTTCTGAGAATATAAAGAGTCTGGGAATGGATGATGAGTGTCAGCACAAAAGGCCCTCCCAATAAGAGAGAGACATTTCCTGTGAATTTGGTAAAAGGATTGAGCTTGTGCTAATAAATAGAGTGGATGGATGGATTAGGAATGTGTGTAAGGTGTACAAAGGAACCAATTGATTTCAAAGGGGTATGGAACATGCCCTTTTGTAAAAATAGCCCATTGATCTCACCAATAACGGGTATAAAAGGACACATATATAGCAGAGACCTACCATATATGAACCTTTGCAGTCAATAAAATTCTCATTTGTAAATAATATTTAATGCTATAAGGTGCCAGTTATATCACCAAGCAAAAAGAGAGTGTACAATACCATGTATACATATGCGATTTCAGGTTGTGTGTGTGTATGCACACATATTCTATATAGACATGTGTACACACACATATATGCCAGAAGGAAGCATCTCAGTTCTCTAAAGTAGTAATACTACAAATGATTTTTTTCTATTTTTCAAAGAATTTTTCGATTATTTGCATAAGTTTAAACATTAGCATTATTTTAATAAAAATATTATAAAATCCAAAAATTGACTAGCCAATGAATGTATTCTAAAGCTTAAAAAAGACTAGCATCCTCATTATTCTACAACTCTGGATTTTGTAGGTAGGATAATATAAAGAAAGAAGCACTTTAAGAACTAGGACTAGAGTTAGGAGAAAAAAAGATGTGCTCCCTAAATCCTTAGCGTGGGCTTGATTTAAAAATTCTGGAAGTAAAAACTGAGTTTACACATCAAGTTCACTGGCTTTTCATACTCAATTTTAACAATAGAGACCCTTGTTGTTCTTAACCAAAAACATAGATGAGCTCTTAATACTCCAAACAAAAGCAAAGCTGCAGGAAGGAGGGGAGCCTTCTCATGCTGCTTAAAATATCCAGAAAGCTGGAATTTGAGTCCATGTTTCATTGAGAATTCTAGTTAGTGGATTATGTGTGGCAGCCCAGCATATCATGGTGGAATTGTGTGGTAAAAGAGATTTGTTCACCTCGTGGCATCCAGGAAGAGAGAGGGAGAGAGAGGAGGGGAGGGGCCAGAGTTGTAATAGTCTCTTCAAGGGCACACCCCCAATTACCTAACTTACTCCCACCAGGCCCCACCTCTTAAAGGTTGCTGCACCACAGGCTTGGGGACCAAGCTTTCCACACATGGACCCTCTAGAGGACTTTCCAGGTCTAGATTACAGAGACTATCATCATTCTTCACATGACAATGAAAAAGGAAGTGGGAAATTCAGTCAATCCAAATGTAGACAACTCCAACAGCTCAACTGTTTCAACTTTGTGGACATGCTTCCAGCTTTGCAGACATTTGCAAAATCAAGTTGGAAGTTCAATAAGTCAATATTTCATAATGCAAGGTCAATAGCCCCCGACTTCCCTTTTTCAGGAACGTCTTAGAAATTCAAGGGTTTAGGCTCAAAGTCAATTATACATTAGTTGATCTGACCAGGCTTTATTGCAGAGGTCCTTAGAATGGATGGAGCCCAGGAACCACAGGGCTGTGTGCTATAGAAGGTTCCAAGAGGCCTCTGGAATTCTAAGAGGCATCTTTCAGAAAGCCAATCCATCCTCATGTGCTTTGCGATTTTCATGGATGAGAGATTCTCTTCTGCCACTGAGTATTCTTAGCTCTATCTGCAAGTTATCTCTGTCTTGGTTTAAGGATTCCAACTTCCTTCTGGCCTTATGTCTCTCTCAAACTTAATGCATAAATCATTGATAATATTGAAAGATAACTTGGAGCTTCTGATGTGTGCATGAGGAATAAAGATGGTTTTTGCTGAGTTTGATTGGAAAAGCAATATGGGAAAACAAAGTTTTCTGTGGGGGAAAGTGGCTGGAGAAGCTACTGAAAGAAAAAGGATTTTCTGGGAGAAAGAGAACAGAGATGCATCTTTGGTAAAAGGTACTTTGGAAGAAAGGAAGAATGTTAAGAAAGGAATATTCAAGAAGTTTTGCAATGGGACCTTTTATACTATTTTTGTATTGATGCTTTAGCAAAATCCACGTTGTACAGACTGACAAGAGGTCATAAATGTAGAATAATTTTCCACTTTGTCTGTACGCTGTGAATATCTGAAGAACTTCTAGTAGATGCCCAATGTGTTGGATGTTCTCGTATCTTTGGTCTTACGTGAGACTTCAGCACCAGTGTTTCTTAAGTGTTCTGCAGATGATCTAGTGTGATTTTAAACCTACTGATCTGGGTCTAGAATAGTGGGTTTCAATCCTCTGATTCATCAGAATCCCCCAGGGAGCTTTTAAACCGTCCAGATGTGCCAGCCCCACCTAGAACTAACTTAACCACAATCTCAGGATATTGGATGTTTTTAAAAAGCTCCCCAGGTGATTCTGATGCAAGACAAAGTTTGAAAATCACTGGTTCTAGAAGGGAATTATATCAGGGCCTAAAAGCCAGAGTGAGTCCATTAAGAAGCCATATAGACTACTTCTTAATAGCACTTAGTAACTGATTCCCCATGATCCCTCGCTCTCAAAAAGGTATCTGTCAACATTTTACTTCTGTGCTAAGTAAATGAAAAAAGACTATAAGAGCTGACCCAAGGTTGACCCTACCCATTGGATAAAAAAGGAGCAAGATGATGTTAGGATGGAAGAAAACATTCAACACAATCTTTGTTTTGCTTGTTGAATTGGTGCTTTGAGATTGGTTTCTTGTTAAAAGTAATTCAACAGGGTAAATGATAAAAACTCTGAATTAAAACATGTGAGATAAATGGAAAGGACCATCGTGGAGGAGATGAGGTCTTCCCAATATTGGAATAGTATAATATGATAGTATCTATCTCACCACACTATTGGGGGTATTTTTTGGTACCAAATTATTTGGGCTCAAATCTGTACACAAACACACATACATACACACCTGCACAAATGCACACACACACACATACAATTTATTGGATGTGTTCACACACAAACATGTGCATGTGCTCACACACTTTCATATAATTTCTTTCAGCTGATTCTGCATGGTCTGCTCTCGTTCATAATATATGGAAGCAGCTGACTGTTACTGCAGTGACTATTCCAATTATTAGGGCAATGAAATAGAGTGCCAGCTAACCATAAAAGACTCATTAATGTTAAAAAATGCCAGCGTTTTGGTTCTGGGTGAGATTAGTTCTTCACTTGCAGAGGGCAGAACTGTAATTGCTCAATACATTTTGTCACTCAGAAATCTGTAGACACACCATTTGTTTAAGAAAGAGACACTATGATTTTTCTCATAGTTCCTGAATTCTGATTGTAGTTTCAGTGTGAAAAAAAAATGCTAGAAAGAAGGAAGAAGAATCCAGAGTCTGATCTTGAGAATGGAACAGAGCTGGTGGGAGCTCATGGTGATCGCTAATCATCCCAGATCAGTCTGGACCCAGCCCGGAGACCAATACCACTGAATTAAGATCGTGTTGTCAAAATATCTCCAGAGCTAATATGAAAAAAATGCCTTTCTACTGACATATGGAAGATAATTCAGGCAGGAATTATTTTATTGTGTTTTACCATTACAAAGTAAGCAAATAAAATGAAATCCTCAACCAATGATACCAACTGCCATTACAGAAATTTTTTTTAAATCGAGTATGACTACAACAGTAGTTTTATGCTACTTTCCCTAAGCACTTATCCGCATTGGTTCAGTGATTAGAATGGATTTGTCTCCAGGACTGTGGCTGCTTTCCCTTTGCTTCTGTAGTCAGGATCAGAGGGCAATCCGATCAGCACACACTCCGTCAGTATTTATTGAATGGGCAATGGAGAGAGGAGAGGTGGTTACAGCTGGGAGTTTGGGAGTGAAAGGCTTGGAGATCAGAAGGCACAGCGCAGTATGGAGACATATGGCAGAGGACTCTAGAGAGACCTGGGTTGAAATTCTGAATCCTCCCATCAGTGATGCAACCCTGGAGAAGTTGCAGATTCTCTGTACACAACTCTCTGCATTCTCAGGCCTCAGTTAGCTCATCTGTCAAATGGGGACATCTGTGGAGTAGCATTTGAGGAGGAGCAAATGAGTTAGCAGGTCAAGTGCTTAGCAAGGCCTCAGTAAATGTTAGCATCTCTTAGTCATTTTTCTTCTACCTCCTGCATCCAGCTTCCTACCAAGACCTGCAGACTCCCTCTGCACAGTATCTCTTACATCACCTACACCCATCTTCTTTATTCCCAGTGCTGCTCTCCTGGTTCATGAAGGCACTTGTTATTTCAGATCTGAAATCCTGTGGCAGCTTCCAGGTTGGCCTCCTCACCCTCTGGGTTCTGTCTCTTCAGTCCATTCTGTATAGCAAGACCAAATGAATCTTTTGGAACTCCCGTTTAGCTCACAGCCTTCCCTGTGCAAAGCAGGGTGAGTGACCAGTGCCACAGAATTAAGCTCCTGGCATGAGCGGGCTTCCCAGCTCTGACCCCTACTCTCCCAAATGTCCTGCACATACTGACCCTGGGCAGGGCACATGCACGCATTTGAGCAGAATGCTGGGTGTGCCTCCACACTGTCCCTGACGTTGGCTTGGGCTACCCCACAGCTGTTCCTCCCCACTTCTGTGTTCCCCATCCCTCCCTACAACCCCATCTGAACATTTCTGCCTGTAAAAATGATAGTTCTGGCCAGGCTTGGTGGCACATTCCCAGTACTTGGGAAGCTGAGACAAGTTGATCTCAGGTTCAAGGCCAACCTCAGCAACTTAGCGAAGCCCTCAGCAACTTGGGCCTTTTTTCAAAATAAAATAAAAGTAGAATAGGGCTGAAGGTGTAACTCAGAGGTAAAATGCCCCTGGACTCAATTCTCAGTAACATATGTGTACATACACACACACACACACACACACACACACACACCAGATAGTTCTTTGTGTTAGAGCTGAAATGCTCATCCTTTGAACCCTTGCAGCCCTTTCTGGGTATTTCTCTGAAGTCATTTTTCTCCTCCTGTGGGACAGTTATGAACATTTGTGTAACCCCCTTTGCCATTGTGAGCTTTTTCTGGGCGTGGGCCCCAGATCTTATTCATTGCGGCCCTCACTACAATTCCTAGACTCTACTGTAACATCTAGCCCATACAGAGAGAGCTCAGTACAGGTATACTAAATGCAAGATGCTCATTGCGACTAAAAAAAGATCGATTCTGCCATGGCCAGTGTAAACACAAAAGAGGTGTGGAATCAAGTCTTCAGACATGAGACGTTAAGGACCTAGAATTTGAGAATATATTTCCTGCGCTGAGCTAAGGTCACTTGGAGGTCACTTGGAGTTATTGTGGAGGTAGGGTCTTATGACGTCTTTAAATATATGGCAGATACTCCTTCAGGAATGCTTTGGCCTTTGTCCTAATTACAAATGTGTTTTTAAGGCACCTGGGTTCCTCCAAGGGAAGAGAAGGTTTAGTAGGAAACACCCTGGTCTTTGTGACATCTATGTTTCCCACAGTCAATTAATAAATCAGTGCTAGCCAGGCGTGGTGGCGCATGCTTGTAATCCCAGCATTCGGGAGGCTGAGACAGGAGGATCCGGGTTCGAGGCCAGCCTCAGCTACCTAGTGAGGCACTCCGCAACTTAGTGAGACCCTGTTTCAAAATAAAGAATAAAAAATAGAGCTGAGGGTATAGCTCGGAGGTAGAATGCCCCTGAGTTCAATCCCTAGTACCACCAAAAAAAAAAAGAGAAAAAAAATCAGTGCTTTGTTTTGCAGATCAATTCAGCATAGAATCTTCTTTCAGGGCCTGATCCTTGCTGGCAAACTGCCGAAGGCTTCTAGGTGTGCAGGTAGCGAAGACTTGGTTGTATATTTAGATGCCCTGCTCACACTATAGAAGAAAATGTGAAAGACCAGACAAAAACAAGCAAATAGAGAAAACACCCTCTCAAGAGCCCACCTCTTCTCTTCTTAAAATAAGTCTAAATGCTCCTCTTGGGCTCAGAGCACTTCTGGATCCTCTGATTCACTCTGAGCCTCTGTAAATCATCTCTCCAGCCCCCTGTACTCTGCTCAGGGCCAAGTCTAAATGTTGAAGGAGAGGGCATGAGAGCAGAGGCCTGGGGCCAGGAGGTTACAGAAAGCAAGATCTGATGAGGACCCTCTGCCCTCCTGGGCCTTCTATCTTTCCTTGAAGAACCTCTGGGATGCTCCTAAGACTCCTTGCTCTGATTAAGCCCTCCCTGTCCCTTTCTCGAGGCTGGGTGGGAGGCTGAATGTCAGCTCATGTGTATGTCTGCGTGCATCTGTCTCAGCTAAGCTGTGATGCTATTAAAGTTGTTGGGATTGTATATATCAATATGCAAATGTATGCAACAACTAATGCATAACTTAGCATTTTTACTTTTGAGCCAAAAGCCTACACATGATGACTTAGAATCACTTTTTTTTTCCCCCCAGAAACTTTTGGTTATGCAAATAAAATTACTGTGACGTGGTGTCTGGTTTAGCCATTGTCTCTGTTGCTGTTTTAGCCCCCAGGAAAATGCAGTCAGAGGAGATGTTACAGAAAGGACTGAATATCTTAGAATTGGCCCGAAAAAAAAGACAAAGGAAAAAGAGAGGTGTGCAAACTGCTAGCATATGGAAGCCAAGGAGGGAAACTTTAAGCTGAAGACACTGAGCATAATCATTTTTAAATGGCACAGTGTGAGCTGGAAAATGTTTTGCTAACCAGTCCTTAGAGAATTGAGCTCTACCCTGGAGAAGGAGGGAATCGATAATCTTAAATGACCTGAAAAGAAAGCAAATACGTGGAAACTCTCATACACACCATAAAATTAATGAGTAAAGCAAGCTCAAGTTGGCTATATGGGTCTACCAACTTAGAAGAATAGATTTTTCATGAAAGTCGTCCTGGTATTTCCTGTTTATTTTATTGCGCAATAAATCAGTGAGCTATATATTTGGAGAATTTTATTATTTAAGGAATATCAAAAGAGAGGTTTTTGTTTCTCCTCAGTTTTCTGTCCTTACTATTCAAGGATGGCCAAGGCCATTTCTCACTGCAGGGGCAGCTCCTGTCTGCATGGCCGGTAGGCTAGCAATTCAGGAATGGTGTTCGTCAACCCTCAGCTATTCTCAGGGAAAGGCTGACTATCCAAGAAGGATGCTCCAAGCTCCCAAAGGGAGTGAGCAGAGGTGGGGACGTGCCTGTGGGTGCATGGACAGGCTAGAATTGTCCAGCTTCATGCCCACAAGAGGGTAGTAAATGAGAAGGGTCATGAGAGGTGGCCTCTACCCAGTGTTTCACACACAGAGATGCTTCATCGTGCAGCTGCCTCTGTGATGCGCCCAGTCTCTCTCCTCCTCTGCCTCCTTTTCTCTCCTTAGGTTCAGTAGGCGCTAGAGTCCCACCTGCCAGGGCTCTTCTTTGGGTGTCACACAGTACCAGGTAGGATCACTTTGGGTCACAGATAGCAAAAAGCCAGCTACAGAGGCTTAGTCAAACTGAACCTCAACTCTCCAAGCTAAGTATAAAGTTCCAGAGTTGGCAGAGTAGGGCAGAGACTTGAAGAAGCCACCAGGGGCCTGCAACCAGGATCCTTCTACTTCTTGTTCCTGGTCCTTAAAGCACTCTTTTGTCTCCGAGGAGGCAGGAGGAGGACTATAGGTACAGAATGCAGTCTATATTCCAAGCAGGAAGGATACAGAAGAGAAAAAGGGGGTCAGCACATTCCAACTGGCGCCACTGTGTGTGTGTGTGTGTGTGTGTGTGTGTGTGTGTGTGTGTGTGTGTGTGTGTGTGTTACTGAGGATTGAACCTGGGTGTGTGTGTATGTGGTACTGGGGGATTGAACCTGGGTGTGTGTATGTGTGCAGAGGGAACTGAGGGTTGAACTTTGTGTGTGTGTGTGTGTGTGTGTGTGTGTACTACAGAATACTGTAGATATGGCACTGTCCACGGAAGGGGTCTGCAAGGTCAAAAACATTATTTTCACATAAAAAGATACTGCAAATTCAAACTGGAAGGAGATCGCTTTGCCCGCCCATTTGGATGGCTATTATCAAAACAAGTCAACAACAGAAAATATGGAAGATATGGAGAAATTGAAACTCTTGTGCACTGTTGGTAGGGATGTAAAATGTTGCAGATACCATGGAAAAGAGTTTGGTGGTTAAAGAAACTCTATATGATCCAGCAATTCCACTCCTAGCTATACCCCCCCAAAAAAAATTCAAAACAGGGACTGGACTAAAAGAGATATTTGTGGGCCAAAAGTGGAAGGTGGAAGCAACCCAAGGGTCCGTCAGCAGATGAAGTGATTAACAAGATGTAGTATATGCATACAGTGGGATAGTATTCAGCCATAAAAAGGTATGAAGTAGCCAGGTGTGGTGGCACAAGCCTGTAATCCCAGCACCTGAGGGGCCAAGACAGGAGGATTGCAGGTTTGAGGCCAGCCTCAGCAACTTAGAAAGACTCTTAGCAACTAAGCAAGGCCCTGTTTCAAAGTAAAAAATAAAATAGGGCTGGGGGGTGTAGCTTGGAGGTAGAATGTCCCTGGGTTCAATCCCCAGTACTATAGGAAAAACAAAACAACAAAAACAAACAGACAAAAATGAAACACTGATGCATGGATCAATAATCTGAATGTTCAGACACTAAAAGATAAATTATGTGATTCCGCTTCTAAGAAATATTTAGAATAGGAAAATTTATAAAGACAGAAAGTAGATTTGAGGTTGCCAGTGGCTTCAGGGAGGGCAAATGAATAGTTATTGCTTGGTGGTTCCAGAGTTTGTTTGGGATGATGAAAAAATTTTAGAAATAGCCCAATATTGTGAGTGTAACCAATGCCCCTGAACTACATACTTTAAAAAATGGTTAAAATGGCAAGTTTTGTGTTGTATGTTTTTACATAATAAAAATCTAAAAATAATATCATAATAATGCAAGCACACAGTTCCTCTTTTTGCTCTTATTTGCTCCTGCACGCACAGTGGCATTTCCCAGGGGCTGCAGCTGGGAGAGGATAGTGTGTTGGGTAGTGCTGTGCTTCCAAGTGTTCACAACTTTAATTTCCAAAATAATAAATATTGATATAATACACATTAGTGAAGGGGTTTTTTTTTAGGGTCCTCGATAATGTCGAAGCAAGCAAAGGGGTCCTGAGACCACAAGGCTTAAGCGTCATAATTGTAGCGTATACCTTCAACACAGTACTACTCACCAACTGTATGCTGATTCAGGTTACGCTGAAACAAAGGCCCCTAATGCATGCTAGCCAGCTTCCCATCGCTGAGACCAGACTACCAGACACAAGCTTAAGGAGGAAGGACTCAGTGTGGCTCTTGGTCTAAGAGATTTCAGTTCGTGGTTTGTTGGCTCTATTACTCTGAGCTGTAGGTGTAGTATAGGTGTGCATATAGTATATGCATACGATGGGATATTATTCCATCATAAAAAGGAATGAAGTAGCCAGGCATGGTGGCGTACACCTGTAATTGCAGAACATCATGGCAGACCAGCATGGTGGAAGGAAGCCACTCAGCTCACACAACGGGGAAGCAGAGAGAGGGGGAAAGAGGAAAGGGCCAGAAACAAGATGTAGTCCCCACAGGCACATCCCCAATGACTTACTTCCTCCAACTTTGCCTCACCTGCCTTCGGTTTTTACCATCTCCCAGGAATCCTTTCAAATTATTATTCTATCAAATGGACTAACCCACCCATGAGGTCAGAAGCCTCTTAATCCAATCCTTGCCCAAAAGCGCTACCTCTGAACATTGCTGCATTGGGGGCCAAGTACTGGGAACATTAGCCTTTGTGGGGACACTCTGTAACAGCCAGATAGAGGAGGTGTAATTTCAGTGAGATTCTGCAATCTAAGAGCAGCGCAGGGTGAGGAGGGCTCCAGTCTGGGATCCCTCATCTGGATCTGTAGGCTTGGGTGTTTTCCTATTAAGCACATCGAATGAGATTTTCAAGTGTGATTCTCTTCACCCTTTTCCTTCAGAAAGTGCCCATGAATACAAATAAGAGTGGCAATATTGTGAGGGCACTCTTGAATTCTTTGATTTTTTTTTTTAAAGAAGCCCCTGATAAATCTCAGTATTTAAAATATCATCCATGACTCTATTGATTAGTTTAAAATGCCTACCTTTAGATGCTGTGGGATCTTTCCTTACCAGGGGTCTGCATCTGGGAAATGCTTAAGATTCACAGTGACCTATAAGGGAAATTTTTCCCTTTATAAATAGCGCCTCTCTTGAGAGTCGATTTCTTCCTCTGTCAAGTAAGTACAATGAATTAGACTCCGATGCTCCCTCCAATTCTAAACATAAAACTGAAGCAAATGTCAATCACCTTAAAAATGGGGAGGACACGGTTAAGTCGCAGCATCTGCCCTTCGGTGGCTGTAGCCCAGGCAGGGACACTTCCTAGCTCAGGGTTGGTTTCTTGGGGATACAGGCTGTAGCATCACATGGGGACTCACACTGGGTTGGTTTTAATACTCTGTTGCTATCATCTTAAAATTATGATTTTTTGAACAAGGAATCCTGTGTTTTCCTTTTGCACTGGGCCCACAAATTATGTGGCTGCTGTTAAATGCCATTACAGGAGAATGACCAAAAACTCAGACATGAAGTAGGCATGTCTGCTCCAAATTCCTCATCCATTGCTCGCCAGCTCAGTAATTTCCCCAAGTGATTCCACCTCTCTAAACCTCAGTTTTACCACGTGTAAAGTAGTGATGATGATGATACGACGACGACGACGATGATTTCCCAACATCAAAGGGCTGTTGAAAGATTCAGATGTGGTAATGTATTTAAAAAATTACTTAGTAGCTGGGCATGGTGGCGCACGCTTGTAATCCCAGCATTTGGGAGGCTGAGACCGGAGGATCCAGGTTCGCGGCCAGCCTCACCTACCTAGTGAGGCACTCTGCAACTTAGTGAGACTCGGTTTCAAAATAAAGAATAAAAAATAGGGCTGGGGGTGTAGCTCGGAGGTAGAATGCCCCTGAGTTCAATCCCCAGTACCGCAAAAAAAAAAAAAAAAAATTACTTAGTGCAACACTCGCAGGGTGGGAAGCCACACAAAAAGTAACAGCAATTGTGATTTGCTACATTCCATTTCGTAGGTTTCTTAAACATGGATCAAGCACCTACTAGCTGCCAGGCACTGTCCTAGGCACCTGGGCTGCGAACAAAACAGATGAGATTCCCACCCTTGCAGAGCTTACACATTTTGCAGCAGTGGAAGAGAAACTTCTCAACAAGCACAGTGAAGGAGAGTGGATGGTTGGAAAGAAGGAAGGGCTTTTAGAATCAGTCTCCCCAGTAGTGGAGAGTAGGGCTTGAAGGCAGAGCCTCCACTAACATCACACCTCCTTCCTCACACGGGCCAGGGAATCTGTCCACCAGCACTCCCTTCTCCTCCGCAGAGAGGAAATATTTTGTAATGGGCAAATTGTGGAAGGACTTTACAGATGGTGGTTGCAACTAGGCAGCTGCATGAATTTATGTGATAATAGCCACATAGTGAAACCGTCCATGCTCTTCCTTAAAGTGTGATTTGGGGAATAAAGACAGCCAGAACTGCCACTATGAAAAACACTGTGGAAGTTCCTTAAAAACCTAAAAATAGAATGACCATGTGATCTAGCAACCCCATGCCTGGGTATATATCCAAAGGAAATAAAGTTAACTTATCAAAGAGATGTGTTGGGCCGCCATGTTCATTGCCGCACTACTCAGAGTAGCCAAGAAATGGAAACAACCGAAGAGTCCACCAACTAATGAAGGGATAAAGAAAGAAAAATGAGTATATACACCAATGGAGTGTTATTAGGCCATGAAAAAGAAGGAAGGAAACTCTATGATTTGCAACAACATGGGTGGAACCGGAGATGTTGTGTGACAGAAGACAGGCAAAGAAAGACAAGTGTCACGTGACCTCAGTCATAGTGGAATCTAACACGATTGATCTCCTAGAAGTTGAGAGGAGAAGGGTGGTTCCCAGAGGCTGGGAGAGGAGACGAGAAGGAGAGATGAGAAAGGCTGATAAATGGGTAGTAAGGTACAGCTAGATAGGAGTAAGGAGTTCTGGTGTGTTATTGCACAATAGGGTGACTGTAGATAGCAATTACATACTATACATTTCAAAAAGGTAAAAGTAAGGATTTTGAACATTTTTCACCATAAAGAAATGATAAGTGCTGGAGGAGATAAAATGTTTAACCTGACTTAAACATTACACAGTGTATACAAGTATCAAAACATTACATAATATCCTATTAACATATATGTTTTATTATTTTTATGTATGGGTTAAAATTAAACTTTAAAAAGGAGATACAGAAAGTCTGTACCACTATAACTTTAGATAACCAAGAGAACAGTTTCTTCCTTGTGAACAGGCCAGCCCAGAACACGAACAGTTGGACCAGCATGAATCCTGACAGTAGATCAAAGGCCACATAAGAGCAGACAAAGAGAGAAGATCAAGACCAAAACAAGGACAAAAGTGTTCCTCTCGGCAGACTTAGTGAAGCTTTCACTGGAGAAGGATAGTTTGAAAGCAGCAGACCTGCTCTGGATCTGCACTGGGCACCGTGAGTGAGTGGTCAAGTTTGTGTAGTGAGAAATTCACAAAATCCAAGGTCATTCCAGAGTATGGGATCTGCTTTGCAAAAGGTGTAGTTAGGAATGTGAAGCAGATGACCCAAACTAGAAACTACCATCCAGACCCTGGTCTCCTGGTGTCTGAGACTGGGCAGAATAACAAGCAACCTCCTTTGTATCATGGGAGGAAGAGAGAGGGAGAGGGAGCAGGAGAATGAGAGGGAGAGGGAGAGGGAGAGGGAGAGGGAGAGGGAGAGGGAGAGGGAGAGGGAGAGAGAAAGAAACCCATAAAATGCTAACTTACTATTTATTCTCACAATTTGAACTTGCACTGTCTCAGGACAGCCTCCAACTTTAAGATAAAGGAGATGCACTCAGGCGTGGTGGTGCACGGTTGTAATCCCAGTACTTGGGGGACTGAGACAGGAGGATCGCAGATCCACAGCCAGCCTCAGCTACTTAGTGAAGCCCTCTGCAACTTAATGAAACCCTGTTTCAAAATAAAAAGAATAAAATAGGGCTGGGGTTGTAGCTCAGAGGTGGAATACTCCTGGGTTCCATCCCCAGTACCCCAAATAGATAGATAGATAGATAGATAGATAGATAGATAGATAGATAGATAGATAGATAGATAGGAGATGCATCATGGCAAGTTGTCTATCCATAGATTGTTTAAAATATAACTTCGAGACCAAAATATAATCGAGTCCATTTTGAATCTTTTACTGAACAAAGGTAAAAGAAACCACAAAGTGGCATTTAACATTGTACACGCAACATCCTTAGAACTGGTGTTTGAGATAATGAGATATTCCACATTAGAAATTTCAACCCAGCATGATGATTCAGCCTCTGCAGTAAAATCTCAATAATTTAAACCCTGCTAATTCATGCAAGAACTGAGTTAAACTCTACCTTTGCACCAACTCTGAGGAATTAAATATGAATAAGAATCGGGGTGGGCTATTTAACTTATCAAGAAAGCCAAACACTCGTTAGGCAGCGCCATTTGCATTCACTACACTAATTACAGTAAAAATTTTAAATCCTCCTAGTGTGTATTCCTGGCTAAAACTCCACTTATTTAAAAATACTGTGTTAAGTAAACCAGATTCCACTTTTCCATTTTAAATTAGTGAATTTCGTATCATTTTTGGCAGGTCCAAGTTCTACCCTAAGGGAACTAGAGTGAGCCCATATGAAAGAGAATGGAAGTGTCCAGTGTGGATTCTCTTCAAGTTATTACACACCATGGTTAAGTCTAGTAATTTCTTCTCCAGCTCACTTAACCCTGAAATAAAGCCTCTGTTTGCCTGTACATCTTTGAAGACAACTTCCAAAAGCCTGACATGTGGCAACTGTCAGGCTCCCACCTGAAATCTGGTTCCCTGGACACCTCGCACTATTTTTAACCAGCTTTGCGAGGTTTCCCACTCAGAAATTATTTCTCCAGCTCCAGCCTGGTGCTGCACCTTGTCTGTTTTACAAAGGACGGGCCGTGGTGTGCAGACATTTGTTCTTGTCATCGATCTGCTGGGCCATTTAGTCTCCTCTGTGTGATACTGTCTGTGACCTACGAAGGTGCCTTCCCTCTAGACTCCTGTACACCATGCTCAGTGATGACCCCTCTCCAAGCTCAGCTCTGGGGCTGATTGCCCACCTGTCCTCAGAAGCTGCTGGCCGAGCCCGGTGGATGTCCACGCTCAGAGCAGTGCTCAAAGAGGAAGAGCAAAGCTGAGTTACATCCTCCATGAAAGAACTGGGAGGGTATTAAACGTTTCCCCAAATCAAAGGCCAGGCCTGGCAGGAGGGTCTCCTCTTGTGACAGTCACCTAAGGGACACATCATGAACAAAGACACAGGGAGTGGCAGCATCCCTGGTAACCATGGAGATGCGAACCAAAATCACAATGAGGTTCCACCTCGCAACCATTAGGATGGCTGCCATCCAAAATCCAGATAATAATAAGAGCTGGGAAATGTGGAGACTTTGGAACCCTCGCATAGTGCTGGTGGGAATGTAGGATGGTGCTGCCACAGAGAACAGCGTGGTGATTCCTCGAAAATTAAGCCGAGATACATATAACCCAGCAAGGCCATTTCTGGGTGTATAAACTCCAAAAATTGATTGAAAGCAGAGACTTTGATAAATATCTGTACTCCAATCTTTAGAGTCCCTTCCATACCATAGCCAAAAGGTAGGAACGATCAAATGTCTCCAAACAGGTGATTGGATAAATGAAATATGGTATATCCATATGTTATGGGGTACGGTGAACCCCAAATCCGTAGGTCCTTGGCTCGTGGAAAAAAGAATTTTAACACGTGCCAGTCAGAAACAACATAGGCAGGTTTATTTTAAGAACTTAAAGGGAAACTGGGAGAAAGGGGAAGGGAAGGCAAGGAGTGGGAAGTGGGAAGGGGGTAAGGCATGGAGGAGAAGGGCCCGCTGCGCGCCTCCAGGGAAGAAGAGGAAGTCGGCGTCTTGACTCTGACTTTTAAGGGTTTCGCTCCTCCTCTTCCTCAGATTCAGGTGGGCGAATAGGTGGTCAGATAGGGCCCGGAAGTTGCAGGTGGTGGGCAGGACTTCCTGAGATTGGGGCGTGGAACTCATGTGAGGCAGGCTTCCTAAGAAAAAAACTTCCA
>PVLC010001623.1:0-62796 GCA_004027655.1 Graphiurus murinus | reverse complement strand
CCCATTACCATCCTACCTAAATTTCCGCTTCCTAGGCTACCTCATCACATACAATGGAATATTATCCAGTCATGCAAAGGAGTGATATTTTGACACATGCTACCACATGGTTGAACTCTGAAGATACTACACTAAGTGAAAGAAGTCAGGCACAAAAGGGCAAACACTACATTTTCTACTTATGTGAATTACCTGAGTAATTAAATTCATAGATATTAAAAGTATAATGGTAGTTACTGGGAACTGGGGGAAAGGGCAGAGTAAAGAGTCATTGTTTCATGAGTACAGAGCTTCGATTTATTTATTTATTTATTTATTTATTTATTTATATTTATTTATTTATTTATTTATTTATTTATTTATTTATTTATTTGTGGTACTGGGGATTGAACCTAGGGGCATTCTACCTCTGAACTACACCCCCAGTCCTATTTTTTTATTCTTTATTTTGAAACAGGATCTCACTAAGTTGCCAAGGGCCTCACTAAGTAGCTGAGGCTGGCCGCGAACCCGGATCCTCCGGTCTCAGCCTCCCAAGTACTAGGATTACAAGCGTGTGCCACCATGGCTGGCTCAGAGCTTCAATTTAAAATGGCAAAAAGTTCTGGAGATGGATGATGGTGAGAGTTATCCACCAATTTTAATGTACTTAATGCCACTGAAGCACACCCCTAAACATAGTTAAAATGATAAACCATGCATGTTATAGGTATTTTACCACAATTCAAGAAAATACAAAGAGCAAATGTGAGCAGAGACGGTTTTAGTAAGATTCTCTGTGCAGAGGGAAGCTGCCACGGAAAAAGGGTATTGCCTAGTCCTTAAAAAGTCAGAAAGTAGCCAGGCGTGGTGGCGCACGCTTGTAATCCCAGTATTCGGGAGGCTGAGACCGGAGGATCCGGGTTCGCGGCCAGCCTCAGCTACCTAGTGAGGCATTCCGCAACTTAGTGAAACCCGGTTTCAAAATAAGAAAAGAATAAAAAAAATAGGGCTGGGGGTATAGCTCGGAGGTAGAATGCCACTGAGTTCAATCCCCAGTACCACAAAAAAAAAAAAAAAAAAAAAAAAAAAGTCAGAAAGTAACCTTTATTTGTGCTGGCTGAAAAAGCTGTCTAGGAGTATGTTGGATCTATTCTTATCAGAAAATCAGATAAGCATGTTTAGAAATTCAGAACATCAAAGGAAAACATATAATGTCATGGCTACACAGGATTAAAATTTTTGTTTTATTGGGTCATCTCCTACATTGACTGTCCCCCCCCCCCCTTCTGGTCTGCATTCCTATAATCATAATCTAAGACCTAACCACGCAGCTTAGGGGAAGGAAGATTTATTTTCTTATGATTTGGGGTTCAATCCTTGTGAAGGACCGTGGATCTCAGGGCTTAGAGGCAGGAGGCTGAGAAAGGAAGAGCACATGGACTGTGCTCACACCAGGAGGCTGGAAGCAAGAGAGGAAGAGGGGGAGGAGGAACCATTTACAATCCCAAGGTTGCACCCCCAGGGACCCACCGCCCAGATGAATCCATGACAATGGGTTTATCCACTGTTGGCATTGCAACCCCCATGACTCAATTACACCAGCTCCAAACATTAATAAATGAGCGCTTTAAGGGACACAGTGTCCAGGGGATGAAAGGGAGGGCCACTGCCGGAGGAACCAAGTGCCAGAGGTACCAAGCGAGAGGAAGAGCCAAGAGCGGGTGAGAGCAGGTCCCAGGCTCATTCAGTGAACAGCTTTGGGTTGGGCTTGTGCTTTTTAACCAGTTGTTCTCTGCCTTCCTGGTGACCGTCCCTCACCTGTATTAAAGAGGCTGGACCCAGAGCCAGGCATGTTAGCACTTGCCTATAATTCTAGTACTTGGGAGGCTGAGCCAGGAGGATGGCAGGTTGGAGACCAGCATCAGCAACCTAACAAGACTTTCAACGATTTAGCAAGACCCTGTTTCAAAACAAAAAAATAAAAATAAAAATAAAAAGGGTCGAAGGTGTAGCTTGGAAGTATAATGCCCCTGGGTTAAAACCTAGTACCACACACATACAAAAAAAAGTCCCCTCAATGTTTGTTATACCAGGTTAAAGTCCATTTACCTCTTCTCTTTGCTTCCCACAAAGAATTAGTAACTTAATTATTTCATTTTTAAATTACTAAAAATTAAACCTTTGTAACAATGCCTGTCGAAAATCCACCATCAATCCCAGCATTCAGGAGGCTGAGACTGGAGGATCTGGGTTCGCGGCCAGCCTCAGCTACCTAGTGAGGCACTCCGCAACTTAGTGAGACTCGGTTTCAAAATAAAGAATAAAAAAATAGGGCTGGGGGTATAGCTCGGAGGTAGAATGCCCCTGAGTTCAATCCCCAGTACCGCAAAAAAAAAAAAAAAAAAACCCACCATCAAGGAAAATCTTCGTAGTGGCATTAGTCAAAAACAGACCTCTGTCAGTAAGATGGTTCATTTATTTTATTTTATGTAGAAAACCGTAACATGTTACCAAACACAGTCTCGAATGTTTCCCCTCTTGGAAAAACGTGGTGCTCTGGTCTCAGGGTGCAGAAACACCACCAGTTCATAGACTGTCACAGACCTCTCCATTTGAGGAATTGAGACAAAAATGGTTTTTCTTTTGTTTGGTTAGTTGGGTTTTTTGTTGTTGTTTTTGTGTGTGGTATTAGGGACTGGACCCAGGGGCATTCTCTCTCTGAGCTATCCCCCCAGCCATTTTTTATTTTGTATTTTGAACCAGGGTCTCACTAAGTTGATGAGGGCCTTGCTAAATTGCTAAGACTGACCTCAACTTTGCAATCCTCTTGTCTGTCTCCCAAATAGGAATATAGGCATGCACTACCATGCCCAACTGAGACAAAAAGTCTTTAAATTGTCATGTTTGGGTCCAAGAAACTAAGATATTTTAAAATGCATATACTGGCGTGAAAATATCCTAATATGATGATCTCTATTGAGACAATCATTCTTGATGTCTTACACTATTGTCCTCCACTGAGTATTTTTTTTCAAGTTTTCATTAGAAGCTTCAGCAAAGTTAAGAGATTTATTTTACCCTTATGATGTGCAGGAGAATTTCATACTCAGCTTCCTGTCAACATCTAAATCAGCATCAAGATAGGATTATTGCTTCTGTTTTCATTTGGCCCTCTGACTCAGGAGAGACTTTTGCTGTTTTTATAGAAATTTAAATGACCAACACTCTAAAAAGCTAAGAAATTATACAGGGCATGGTGGTTCATGCTTATATTCCCAGTACTTGGAAGGTTGAGGCAGGAAGATTGCAGGTTCGAGGCCAGTCTCAGCAACTTGGTGAGGCTCTCTGAAACAGGCCTGTTTCAAAATAAAGAATATAATACAGCTGGGGGGTATAGCTTGGAGAAAGAACACCCCTGGGTTCAATCTCCAGAACCTCTATATATGTATGTGTGTATAATATTTAATATATATTAAAATATTTTATATTTTATATTAAAATAAAATAAGGCTGGGAGTATAGCTCAAAGGGTTCAAACTCCAGTCCAAAAAAAAAAAAAAAAAACAGAACTTCACGAATTCAATCTTCTATATTTCCTTCTTTTAAGACAACATGATGAGGAGCCAGGCGGGCATGGTGGTGTACACTTGTAATTCCAGTACTTGGGAGGCTGAGACAGGAGGATCACAGGTTCACAGCCAGTCTCAGATACTCAGTGAGGCCCTCAGCAACTTAGTGAGACCCTGTTTCAAAATAAAGAATAAAAATAAAGCTGAGGGTGTAGTTCGGAGGTAGAATACACCTGGGTTCAATCCCCAGTGCCACAGGAAAGAAAGAACAAAAAGGAAGGAAGGAAGGAAGGAAGGAAGGAAGGAAGGAAGGAAGGAAGGAAGGAAGGAAGGAAGGAAACATAGTGGCACATGCTTGAAATGCCAGTACTTGGAAGGCTGAGATAGGAGAATCACAGGTTCAAGGACAACCTCAGCAACTTAGTGAGACTGTTTCCAAATAAAAAATAAAACAGGTCTAGGGATATAGCCCGGAGGTAGAAGGCCCCTGGGTCATATCCTGTCGGAGACCATGATGTACGAAAGAGTTAAGACCTAAGGGTCTAAAGGCTGTTACAGTCCACATCTATCTGAAGTACATTCTATGCTGATGCCAAGAGTGCATAAAAGAACTATTTGCTAAACATGGACGTCAGGTGTGCATGTAAGTGCTGGCCACAAAGTTAGTAGGATTTCATAAGGTTAATAGGTTTTCTTAAAGGTTAATGAAAATAGTCAATTGAATGGTAAACTTGGGCAGAAGTATACAACATACTTTTAGATAATAGGTTAGGTGAAATATTAACGTATGACTAAAGGGTTTCGGGAATAATGTGTTTTCTTAAAACAATGAGATTTTTCTGTAAGAGTATGTTTTTAATCTTTACATGTGATGTTTTTCTGTAGTATGAATCAAAATCGCCTGATGTTTTTCTTAGATGATCTTCCTTGTATGATTGTATAAAAACACCCTGAAAAATAAACTCGGTGCTTCAGTATTCACTGATAGCCCTCCCAAGAACATGGAGTCTTGACTCTTTAGTCAATCCTCACTTTCTCCTCTCAGGACCGTCCTATTGTGCCAGCAGGTTCTGGCATATCCCCAGTATCATTTAAAAAAAAAAAAAAAAGAAAAGACATCACTGAATACCAGTGACAAGTGGAGTGATTTTAAACCTAACATGGGCCCTCCAATCAAAACTCACTGTTTTTCAAGATGTCTTTATTACACAGCTCCCCTTCCTGAGCCTTGAAGGCCCAGAAAGAATTTGCTAGGACAGAAGGTACTGAGAGGTCTTCCATTTCTGGCAATATTATGGATCAGCGGCTCTGGACAACCTGCCCTCCGCAACACCTTGAAATGCTGAATGTGATTTTTAAAAATCATTGAACATGCATTGCTGGGCTGGCAATAAAGACAGGAATTCACAAAGGCAGCCATAAAGTGGAAGCAGGAAGGATTGCAGAGATCCCAGCAAGCACTAGGAGCACTTGGGCTACAGTAGGGGTGGAGACCCAGCAACTCTATGTTTCTGCTTTGACAGCCCCATGGGGTGCCCCGGGGACAAAAACAAAGACACAGCCCACCTAAGGTGGGAATCTAATAAGAGACCTCTCATAAAGCTGGGATGCCCCGGTGCTACTCGCAAAGTGAGGGTCAACCAGAAATAACCCTGCCTGACAGACGGAACCGCAAGGAAAAATTGCTGCTTCCAGCTTGGCTCTGGGTGGAAGGGAGGAAAATCCCGGTCGAAGGCTGACTCTTTTGCAGATTCTCTGCTCAGATCCCACATACTTGTGCAATCCTTAAACTTCAAACTGATCGTTTATTTTAAAATGCCATGGATTGATGATGACTCCACTAGCATAGAAAAAGCCAACACAAATACTTGCTGTATAAAGCACAAGGAGTTATCTCTCTAGCCTTAAAGGATCATTACCAAAAAAGCATGAATTTAGGAGTCACACACACACACACACACACACACACACACACACACACACACACACCAGAGAGGAATAAGTCATCATACACAAAACCCTACAGAAACAGCACACTGCAAAATCAAATCTACAGCACACTACAAAATCAAATCAAATCTGCTTGGTATTGGATAGGGACTAAAATCCAGGTATGGTTGAATTATTTGAAGATACAAGAGAGATTGAATGTATGTGTAAGGGAATAAAAATAATAATATAGATAAAGGAAATGTATTTATTTTACTCATAAAAATGTGATAATTAAAATGTACAGCTTAAAGGGCTTACTAACAGTGAGTTGAGCCAAATTTCAGAAGGAAATTACCGAACTGAAAAACTGATTTAAAGAAATTACTCCAAATACAGAATGGAGAGGAGTCATCATGTACCAGAGCAACAAAGGGATAAAAAATATGACAGATTAATAAGCATCCTGGAGAGAATAAGGAGATCTCATATATAGCTAATAGTGTTTATTGATAGAAATGAGAAAATATAGAGGAGGGATATTCAAAGAGTTAGAGTTTTCAAATTGTTGCAAAACACCAATCTTCCCATTCAAAACTCCAAAGGAAGCATGGTGGATGTATATTAGACACATCCTGTTCTCTGCTTAAAATGAACATTTATTCATTGAGTGAGTACTATATGCCAGGCATTGTAACCGTATTTTATATATGGAGTAATTTCATAGTCACAGACTGAGGTGTGCACGAATGTGTCCTTATCCTTATAAAACTCAATGCGATGTCCTGCTTCCAAGCCCTGTTCTAACCAGTGCAAACACTTAATCCAGTTACTTCCACCTGAGCTCTGTCCACTTGAGTGACATCTCTTCAACAATTCCGAATTGTAACTTTGTCACTACCTGGCTAGGATTTCCCTCCTGCACCTGTTCCCGGACCTTCTTCCCCAGAGGTGTGGATGAGAAGGGAGCTATAGGCCTGTGGATCTAATTCAGCAAATGCCTGGACTTTGGCATCTTTCAAACACACCTGGCTACCTTTTATTTTTTTTTTTCAGTACTGGGAATTGAACTCAGAGGCAATCTACCTCCAAGCTACACCCCTAGCCTTATTTTTATTCTTTATTTTGAAATAGGGTCTCACTAAGTCGAGGAGGGCCTCACTAAGTAGCTGAGGCTGGCCTCGAACCCGAGATCCTCCGGTCTCAACCTCCCAAGTACTGGGATTACAAGTATGGGCCACCATGCCCAGCCTGGCTGCCCATTAGAATCAAAGTCTGCAAAGGGACAATATTAATCGTAGAAACCAAGTGTTCCAAGAAAATTAGATTTTAAACACTGCTCCCTAATGCTGGCACTGAGGTCTGGGGTCAAGGAGAAGGCACTGCATACTAGAGAACCCAAAACTACAGAGTGTGATCACCTCTGCTCAGCTTCTCCTGTGTGTTCACACCAGGAATTGTGTTTCACTTTTATCCTTCGCCAAAACTCTCGGGAAAGACAGATTTCAAGAAGAAAAATCCTCTAGAAAAAGCCCTTTTGAATAAGCAAATCCTCCAGAAAAAGCCCTTTTGAATAAGCAAGACTTTAATTTCAGCTTTTCTAGCACTCTGCCCTTCTCTACTTTATTGCGAAATCTTATAAACACTGAGCTATGGCTCTTTTGGAATTCATGGCATGTGATGTTTAGGGTCCCTGAATTTTCCTTAGAGAAAAGAATGATTATACAGTTCAGTTCTATCGCATGGGGTGGAGTATCTTTATTCTTCTCTGAAAGCTAAGGATTTAGACCTTGTTTGTTTATTTTAATAAAGTCAGATACCTATATTCTGCTGCTTCAGAGCAAAGCAGAGCAGAGAAATATAATCAAATGTCACTTTTTAAAAACTAACTGGGGGTGAGACCAGACAAAATCAATAAGAAGTTTGAGTTATAGCTTCCACTTGAAAGAAATACAATTTTATTGCTTTCAAGTATATGCAAACTCAAGTCAGGCTAATCAAGTGGCGTGTGATAAAGGTACTCTGAGGATTTCCTTTAGCAAATAAACAAGGATGAAGTGTAATTATCATAGCTAATTGACTAATTAATATTCTCTGATACCACGGGCTTGTTACTACTATACTAATGCTGCTGGCTTATCGTTAGCTCACCAGTACTTCTAGCTTATTTTTATTTCACAACAATCCTGCTCCTACAGCAAACCCATCAAGTGCGTTCACTTAAGTAGCTTTGAAATCCTCCATTTAATCTTTCTCACACTTATTTGCTTAATAGAGCTCGATTTCAACCTCACCACTTTATAGTCAAGATTTAGAGGAAGCCTAAGCAGAAGATGGGTCTGTGACTGATCTTTAGCTTACTTGAGGATTCCCTTCAATCGGCTGTGGTTTAGTGAAGAAAGAAAACTAAAGAGCACCTGGATCACAGCTAAATTACTTACCCTCCTTGACCTTCTTTCTTCCTGAGATTGGGATTGATACATACCTCAGAAGACTGTGTTAGGGTGAAATAGGTTTTAAGTATGTGAGTATTCTGCTAATGGCTCTGGATATGGAAAAGCACGGTTAAGGTTTAGATCCAGTGTTCCTCAAAGGCTCCTATGTTGAAAGCTTGGTCCCCAATACGGCAATGTTCAGAGACGGCGCTTTGAGGAAGTGATTGAGTCGTGAGGACTGGGACTTCATGAACGGATCAGTGCACCGATAGACTCATAGCTAAATGGACCCCGTTAAAGTTAGTGGGTCCTTAGGACTATGACCCTGGGGACTACATGCTGTCCTTGACCCCTTCCCTCCTCCTCTCCCCCTCATGTCTGCCACCAAATGGGACATTTTTCTCTGCCACTTTCTCCCTACCGTGATGTTCTGCCTCACAATGGGCCCAGAAGTAATGGTACCAGGCAGCCATGGACCAAAACCTTTGAAACCATGAGTCAAAATAAATCTTTCCTCCCCTGAAGCTGGTTTTCTCTGGTATTGTGTCACAGTGACAGAAACTGGCTATTCAAGTGTTGAGTATCATTATTTCAAATTCTAAAGTAATGGAGCCCAAGTTGACATGTTTTTTTAATATGAAAAGAATTTGTACAGTCACATTTTTTTTTTCTCCCAGAGGAATCACTCCTTATGAGTCAGGAAGGTTTGGGGGGTAAGGAGAGTCCTCTATCTATATCATACCTCTGGAGTGCTATTCTATTTGCAAAGTGGTTTATAAAAACAAGCTCATATCTCCTTGGGGATCTAAAGTAAGGTATGTACCTTCCAAAAGGCCTGCTATGATTGCTGCATTTCAGTTATTTCTCTGTCTCCTCTGGTTGTCTTGACCTTGCATCTGGATGAAATTCAACAAGCAATTACTGAAAACACTGTAAGTCGAGACACCACGCTGGGTGCTGGGGTGGGGGTGAGGAGGTGGAGGAATCCAAGGTGGAGAAGACGCCAAAAGACAAATCCCAGAGGGAGCCTGTCCAGTTCTCAGGGATTTATAATCTGCCAAAGAACATACGTTGAACATTTATACCATAGGAGACAGACAGTGGTTAAAAAATAAAAATACAAAAGGTTGACTGCACAGAAAGGAGAGACGGTTCTGGCTGGGAACATCTTGGGAAGACAGGATTCTAGCTGGGTCTTGAGAGATGTCTCTGATCCAGAGAAGAAGCGAGATCTGGATTAGATGTGAGCTAGTGAGCTCTGGGATGGGTCTGGACAATACCACATGGACCGGGAAATTGGATCATAGGGTACAAAGCACTGAAGGAATCTGCATCCCTAAACCAAAGTGTGCGAAAATCACCATTCTTTACTTAACTTAATCAGAATTCCAAGCTGCCTATCCCATCTCAGCCATGACAAGCTCTCCTTCCTGTCCCTAGGGGTGCACAGTGCTCGTGGGGTCCACAGAAAATGCTCCCACCTACCACAGTCATCACGGAGGCCTGCAGGGTAGTGACCCTGCAGCGACCACGTGAACACTTGCTGCTCTCTGACCGGGAGCGAGGAGCAGGTATTTTGGCCTGAGGACGCCAGAGTCTATGAACAGCCCTCATGGGCCGCCATTCAGTCATTTCCCTCCAAGACCCTCGCCTTCCTGGGGCTTTACTTAAAAGGCCACCGCTCCTAGGACTTGTATCTTCTCTCCACTTTGGAAAAAAACTCTCCTTTCCCCCTTCTGCTGCGATGACTCTTTTTCTGCCACACGGACTGCTGGTGTAATAGCACTTGTCCATTCAGGATACTGTAGCAGAACACAAGGACAGAGGACTTTAACAAGAGACATGCATTTGCTCAGTTCTAGAGGCCTTTGGGAAGCCTGAGATGAGGGTGTGGCTGGTTCAGTTCTTGCCTAACTTGTAGATAGCTGCCTTCTGGCTGTGTGCTCACAGGGCCCTTCCCGAGGGAGGAAGAGAGTCCCCATATCGCTTCCTCTACCTAACAAGGGTCCCACCCTCCTGACCTCTCCCAAACCTAATTAGTTCTCTATGGCTCCACTTCAGAATACCATCATAGGAGGAGCTGTGGATCCAACAAATGAATTTGGGGGAGACACAAATATTTAGCCCCTAACAATCATGTTTGCAATAATCCTAGGGTTTTGCGAATGGCAGGGATGCTGCTGCCTCTGCATCGCAAGGAATATCGAGGGTCTGGCTTTCTGTTTAAAACAGGTAGGGGGGATGAAAATTCAGAAAATAAAACTCAAGATAATTGCATCTCAGGAAAGAAATTAGCCACATGTTTTATAGCTTTTCACATATGGCTGTATTTGGCTATTACCTTGTTATTTGGAGAAAATTTTCAACCCAAATGTGTTGGCATGTTCCTTGAGGCCAATAAATATATTTTACATTTTTTTAAATCCTCTGTTGGCACTTAGGCAAATTGCATGATCAGAGACAGCACTTATGAATATTTGTTGAGTGACAAAAAAAAAAGGGGGGGGATGCTTTCTAAGCATCATGTTACCAAGGGCTGACCCTATGTGTAGAGGAGTCTACAGCTTCTCATGAATTAAACATTCCCAACTATTGTCCACACATCCCCACACACATACACATACACAAACACACAGTGCTTAAAGGACATATAAATAAGTTGCTGAGGCTGGCCTCGAACCTGAGATCCTCCTGTCTCAGCTTCCCAAGTACTGGGATTATAGGCGTGTGTCCCTACACCCAGCCAAGGACACATGAATAAATAAGACCTTCAACATCACTGAAGAGTTTCTTATTTTGTACATTACTTCCTTTTTAGTATTGGGTGACAGAGAAATTGGCACCTCTTGTTACTGCAAAAGGTTCTAATTTGTTGTGTGACCTTCACACAGGCAACTTACCCAATTAGAAGAGTTATCTGATAACAAAGAAAGACTGTCCGCCCGCCTCCCCCCCCGCCCCCCAGGAAGCCACATCTCCGAAGGTTGCTGTGCTGAGAGCCAGGGGAAGCCACAAATTAGAAATGTCTTTATTATCATTATAATCAAGCAAAGCTATCAGATCTCCATCTCCTCCCCATTGGCACACACGTATGTATATACTGATATTCCTAGACAGAGGGTGTATTAGTATCGGGCGCCCCAGGCTGAACCCTCAGCCATGAGGCCCCCATAAAAGACGCTGCCTGAATGTTGCTGGTTCGAACCTCTTTTATTATATCTCTCTCTTTCTGGGATCAAGGGCACTGCTCAAGCAGTAACAAACAGTACAGAAGTCGTCTTTCCAAATAGTGCTTTTCCAACAGACTTCCAATAACCCCTCTCTCTAGCAACCCATCTTCCACTAGCAACCCACAATCTTTCTTCCCAGGACTTCCCCAGCAACCCAGCCAACCTCTTCCCAACCGCTTCTTCCCAACCACTTCCTCTCAGAACTTCTCCCAGCAACCCAGTCAGCCAACTTCACAACCAGCCTTTCCCCAGCAGCTCTCTCTAGGCGAGAGGTGGAGGCTTTTAAAGCTGCGCAGGGCCTAAGCCACGAGGTGTCTCATACAGCTCTCACCTGGGCCGGCCACGAGTCGGGCGTGCTGGTGCATGCGCTCTGGCGTGGCACAGCCCCGGGATGTTATTCACCTGCAGCTGCTTCTGGCACTCTGCCAGGCGCCATCTAGAGGCGAGGTCCAGCTGGCCAGTCTAGGCCCCCGACATATTAGTTTCCTGTGACTATTGCAACAAATTGCCACACACGTGGTGGCTTAGGATAGCAGAATTCTCTTCTCTCACAGTTTTTAATTCGGCAAGTCTAAAATCAATATCTGTAGGACAAAACCATGGTTCTGGCAGCGCCAGGCTCCTGCTCCAGGACAGGACCTTCTGTTCCTGGCCTTGTTCTGCTCTCGGTGGCTCAGCTTTTCATTCCTCTGCTGTGGCTACATCCCTTCAATCATGATCGTAGTCATGGTCACAGTCAGCAGCTTCAAATCTCTCTGCTCCATCTTTCCATCTCTTCCTCCTCTCTGCGTGTCAAATCTCCTTCTGCCCCTTCTTATAAAGATGCAGGCAACTGCACTTAGGGCTCGCCTGGATAACCCAGGACACTCCCCATCTCATTTACAGAATCCCCTTTCTTCTTCTTCTTTTTTTTTTTTTTTTTTGTGCCACGTTATTAGGATCCTGGATACGACGTGGATATCGAGCCACTTTTCAACCTATTACCAACCCTAGAGTTCTCTTAAGTATAATAAATTTTTTTAAAATTTTGTCCTGGGGATTGAATCCAGGAATGTTCTGAGATACACCTCCAGCCCTTTTTATTTTCTGTTTTGAAACAGGATCTAGCTAGGTTGAAGAAAATCTCACTACATTGCAGTGGCTATCCTCCAGCCTGCGATCCTCCTGTTTCAGTCTCCCAAGTACTGGGATTTCAGGGTACACCTCTACACCTGGCTCCTAATTATAATTATTAATGGAATGATTATTTGGTGTGTAGATTATCTGGACTTTTGCTTTTCTTCTCTGTTTTTATTTGCCTATTTTTGTCCACGTTATCCTGGGAGTTGAGAGATGAATTTAAAGAAATCAATTTAACAATTACCAGCTCTGGTGAAAGGTTGATAAGGAGTTTAATTAATTGATGAAAATAAAAATAATATTACCTGGGATTTGTTTATTCCTCGCCCAATTTAGCTCAGATAATCAAGAATCAATAATATAGGTAGAGTTGAAAGCCCAGAGGTAGATCAAATAAATTCTTCATTTTCTTTTTTTGTTTTTTCTTTAGGCTTTTCTATTGCTAGCTTAGCAAATTACAAATTAATGAGCCATGCAGAAGTAGATTATGAAACTCAGCCTAACGGGCAGGAGGCTCCACTCTGTTTCTGATTGTTTACTCTGGATTTATTATGGCCAGTCACATTACTTCACTGTGGGAAGTTAGGGGGGAAAAAAATGAAAAGAATGATTATATTTATTTACTTTATCGTGCACTCGGATTCTTTAAAGATAATGGAGCTAACTCGTCCATGTTAGAAAATGCATGCCAAGCACTTTTGCGTTTTAATGAAATATTTAATCCTGTGGGTTGAATATTTTCGAGTTTATTCATTCATTTATCTGTTCAGTCAGCAACTATTTACTTAGTTGCCACTGTGTGTTTGCTGCTGTTCTGGTTGCGGAGGTACCATAGAAGTCTGTGCCTTGTAGCAATCTTAAAGCATAGTTTAAATATTGGCAGATCTAATTTAATTAGTGTGCGTTGATTTGCCCTCCTAACATTCTAAAGAGGATGTTAGAGAAATCTAACAGTGTTCGAGTCAATATTGACCTTGACTAGCTCCTTGAGGCTCAGGCAGTGTTAGCAGTGCCGAACTGTGCGTGGAAGCTCCTCTTTCTAATTCTTCCTCGCCTGGCTGTAGTGGGAAAAAAAAAATACCAGAGCTGCTGCACTCTACCAGTTAGGACGGGGACTGGGAGGCACTAGCTCCTTCTGAGGGCTAAAATATGTGAACTAAAGAGCTGAACAGTTCAGCAGTGGATTGAACCAATGAAGATAGCTAATAAAATCATCCTAATTCTGGAATTAGTAAAGAAACTAGTAAAACGAGTACTAGTACTTTCTTAATGTTCTAATACATTGATCGAATGGACAGTGATCATTATTTGCCTCGAACCTGCAGTCCTCTCAAGTCTTTCCTTTTTTAAGTTGATTATCTCAGGTATTTTTTCACAGAAACAGAAGATCCACTAACACAACAGTTGAATTTATGCATTCATGCAGGCATCCAATTTATATTGGGTACTTTTTATATGAAAGATCTCTAGAGCAGGCATGGTGGCACAAGCCTGTAATCCCAGTACTTGGGAGGCTAGGATAGGAAGACTGCAGGTTCAAGGCCAGCCTTAGCAACTTAGTGAGATCCTCAGCAATTTAGTGACACCCTGTTTAAAAAAAATGTTTTTTTAAGGGCTGGGGGTGTAGCTCAGAGGTAGAATGCCCCTGGGTTTAGTCAGAGAGAGAGAGAGAGAGAGAGAGAGAGAGAGAGAGAGAGGGAGATTTCCATCCTTCTCCTGGCTTCAAGTATTAAAATATATTAAAACCCTTTGTTGAGCTGATAAGAAAAAAAACAGAATTTTTAAATGGCCTTCCAAATATAGTCAAGCAATAGCAATTTAAACGCTTTCTCATTGCAAAACATTACTATCTCTCTATGTACAGGCATGTACCTTATAATGTTCTGGTTAACAATAGACCATATATGGTGGTGATTTCATAAGATCATACCATCTAGTGACATTGTAGCCATCTTAGCATGTGCGATCTATAACATTCACGCAATGATGCGAATCAACTTATGACACATTTCTTAAGATTTGTCCCCATTGTTAACCAGCACACTACTGGGCCATATGCACCTATCCTTATCACACTCACACATCTCTGCTACGTAGGAATGAGGAAAAAACAAGACTTCTGTTGCTTAGCAGAACTCCTCCATAATGTCCATTGCTTTGAAGAACTCAGAAAACTCCTCCTTTATTGCTTTGTTTTCCTAGTTGGAACTAGCACTTTATTGTTGAGTGATGGAAATGTATCCGTGCTTAAACTGCTGGAAATACTGCATTGTGAGTTTAGAGCCTTATTCGCTTGTGTCAGACCCTACCAGCTAACTCTTGTGAAGACTTTTGTTTTATCTTTTGCCATTTTGCCTGAGTCCTTGATGGTAGCTTTAGTTGATAGGTACCCAGCATGTGAGAATAGCAGAATATCTAGCTCTTTGGTTTGTTGTATTCACATATTAATAAGTTTGAAAAGCTAATAAAGGCATTCCATTAATTAATCCTTAAAACCACTAAAACTAGATCTATGCCAAGCTTCCTGCTTGACACAGATTCCTCAAAAGATACCTCTCAATGCATATAAAGCTAAGAAAGGCATACTTAATGTAGTTTATGAGCTTTTAAACATGAGAGAGAAAAGGCAAAGTTCCTTCATTTGGAAATTGAGTCTCCTCCTCATATACTCTGCCAAAATATATAGTTTGACCTAAAGATGGAGATGTCTTAGTTCTTTGTCTATCTTTTAAACCTTACTAAAAACAACGAATAAACTGCAGTCGCAGGGACACCAACTAGTCTAAACAGATGGACTAGGCAGGTCATTATTCAGAACCTACATTGATGTCTAAGCTAAGTCACTACAGATCAATCTAGCATTTTCCAAAAACTGCTAGATCTCTGGAACACTTCTAGAGTTTGGCATCATTATTTTTGTCACCCCATTTACCACATGCTGTTAGAATCTCGCTTTGTGTCTCTCAATACTCCACTTACTCCATCCACACTGTCTACACACTGGACCCTCTGGGAAAGTACCTCGCTTGCTAGGGAAACTGCCTTTTGTCCCAAATGAGCAACAGTAACAATAATAACAATGGCAGTAATGTGACCCACACTCCCCTAACACTTCCTATGCACTAGGTATTATTCTCAACACTTTATATCCATCTTATCTTCACCCCCAGAGATAAGTGATATTATCCCCACTTTGCAGATGAGAAAACTGAGATTATGTCATTTGCTCAAAGCCCCATTATCCGACAGGCAGTAGAGCTGGTGTATAAACCCAGGCAGTCTGTCGTCAGAACCAGGGCCTGTAACCACACACCCTAAGGCCCTTGGGTACAATGAACATGGTATATCAAGTATCTTTATAGCTAAATCCCCACGTGGACAGGGCTCACGTATGTGACTCAGGAAGTCGGCTGAACACACTCACAGACCCTGTGAGTGCCATCTAGTTAATCTAACACTTAGAGGGAGTCTGCATTTCTTCCCTGTTCTCATGTCTAGCACCTGGCACCGTGCTCAGACAAAGGAAGAGATACAGTACGGAATCTTGCTTTGTGTACATACATACTGGGAGTGACGTATGGCGAAATACAAAGCATTATTAAATAGCAAAGGGGGATGACAGTGCCCTGGGGTTATAACCTGCAGGCCTCCATTTTATGAGATAAGAAATTACTTTAAAATACCAATGTTGTTTTTCTCATACGTACTTGTAGGTAATGCAGTACAGTGATATTCACAAACTGAGTACAAGTGTTTACTGCAAAGAGCATGTTACTCATGGTGGCGTTATTTACACTGGATTGTTGTAATTTACATCATCTGCTGTTACCGTTTGATGTTCAGCCACTTGCATTCTCAGTGAACCAATATAAGCTCAGCTGGAGTCATATGGGAATTCTTGTTTGCAATATGTATGTGATACAGTGATTTGGTGTGGGGGTGTCAATTTGATTACTTTGATATCTGTTACCTAAAATATTTCAAAAAGAAATAGAGTCTGTTTCAGTTTGATCTCGTAGATTGTTATAAAACCAAATGAGATCATGTCTGTAAATGGCTTTGAGCGCTTTGGTGAAAAAATACATTATAAACAGTGTGTCTTCTTATCGTACATTGTGACTTGTCGCTAGTAAAAAGCTCAAAATTACCTTACATGGAATGGGATTTTGAACATTACTGCTACTCTCCTTTGCATTTATATTTGGAAGTGGCAAATTTTCTAAAACGAGAATTAGAAAGTTCTATGGGCAAGTGTATACTGTTAGAACAAAGTCTTTCTCTATGTAAAAGTCTTCCCCAAACCAAAGAAACAAAACTAATTGAGGGTAGGGGTATGTGTGTGTGTGTATGTATGTATAATTCTTAGGGGATAAATTTGGTCTACTGATCTCAGGAACTATTCAACACTGTTATACTTGTGAGTTTCTTGCAATGTTGGGCATTGAACCCAGGGCCTTGTATATACAAGGCAAACACTCTACCACTGAGCTACACCCTCAGCCCTGTGTGTTGTTTCTGAACCATTATATTAATAGCATTGCTATCAAGCACGTTGATACACACCCTGAGGTTCATTCTACATCTGCAAAATAAACTGATGAGCAAGCCAATGTTCAAAATCATTTGAATGAGAGTAATATCATAAATAAGTATGTAACCCTACCGGATTTGGCATATTGGTAATTGGCAAAGGCCAATTCTGGGTCCAGTGGGTCATTAACTCTGATCTGAGATTGTCTGAGGCCCTGGAGGCACCGTCGTGAGCAGGCAGCACCGTGGACACGGTGGAGTGTCGGTCTGCTCACTGTTCGCCCCTTCCCCCACGATCTCCCCTCACCCTGGGAAATGCCCACCAGCGGGTCCGGGAAAAGGAAGACTGCGCTGCCATGCCCATATCCCAAATGAGGCAGGTCAGGGACAGAGTATCAAGAGCTCTTCCATTTATTGCCCCAAAAAGCAGGGTTTAAGTAAGGTGCCTCACCCTATCGGCGTAAAAGTCAACCTATCCATGCTGGCTAGACCCAATCCTGCAGTGATCATGTGGAACGGCGCCAATCAGGAGCCTGATCACGTGCTGTCCACGCACGGGAAGTGCAAGTATCCAGTCACCTTATCCTCAAACAAATTAGGTCTCCGCCCTCCCGTCCTCCTCTCGGCGCTATCTTTGCTGTGCCTCGTGATGGCGGGCATGGAGCATGAGGTCTCGAAGCCCATGGGAGCCTGCTGGGAGGCCACGTCCAGGTATGAAGCAGAGGGCACACCAGGAGTGACCAGGCATATGGAGGCCTGTGTGGAGTCCGCAGAACATTCCGTGGCCCTCTCAGCGGGCCTCCACCCCTACCCGTTCACCAGAGCCTTCCATTCCTTGGCAACCTTCAGGCACCACACAAATTCTGGCCAAAAATTTTGGGCAACCTGAAGCAGTTGTATAGATTGGTATCGTAATGATTCACATTATACAGCTAAATAAAATCTGAGACCCAAACTTCATTTGGAAGAAATGAGTTCTTATTCCTCCCGGAGTTTTCTAAATTCTCAATTGATTTCATGAAAACAGAACAAAGTCTACCTAGACAAGACAGACGTGGGGAGTCGGCTCATAGGAATGAAAGCGAGCTGGCAGTGACATTCGGTGGATGTGACAGGTATCCATTTGTCGAGGTGGGCCAGAGGTGTGTGTGTCCTGAGAGGGCAGGTGCGCAGCGGAGGGTCAGTGGCTCAGCGGAGAGCGGGGCCTGGAGGAGAGCTGGGTCACCAGGAAGCATCCTTGCTATCCATTTCACAATTTGACCTCAGGTCTGATGGGTCCTGTGGGGATGGTACTGAAGAGGGTCACATTTCTCTGCCTTCTAGCAAAGCTAGACTCTCTTATTTCAATTCTAAGGACAAGGGGGGGGGGAGCAGATTCTATCATTACTATTCATATCATTAAAATATTCATATCATATCACAAGCTAATTTTCCCACTGAATGTTGCCGTCTAATCATATTGATATTATTGACTGATTTATTGTACCTGTAAAGAAACAGAAACTGGTAAATGTAAACATATCGGTTAGTTGTTATTTCGGAGGCAAGGGAATTATCAGTAGAGTGACCCCATGAAGTCATCATCTGAAACCATTTAAAGAATCCATGATTCCACTGAATATAATTTCAACTATGTTTAAGAGTACAGTCCTACAAATATTTTAAAAATGCAAGAATCTGCCAAGTTGCCAAGATCTTTAAGATGGCATTTCATAGGATTCCATCAAGTTCAAATGTGTGGAGCTAAGAAAAGTGCGACATTTATGTGTCTTAGAGTCTTACCCACTAGAGAAGTTGCTGGAAAATAAAAGAACAGGGCAGTTGTTCAGTTTGAATCCAGGCAAGGGGACAAGTGAGCTCTCTGCTTTTGAACTTAAGGAGTCATTGACAAAACTGTAAATAGGTTAAGTACCCCACCTTGCAGTAACAGAGAGGAATCCCTGCAGCTTCCTAAGTAAATCTCTATTAGTAGGTGTGATCAATTGCCACAAAACAGGCCACTAATGGCCCGAGGCCCTTCCAGCTGTGCTGCTGAACCTGCTGAGTGCTTTTTAAAGGATTCAGGAACTCAGCCCAGGGCTCCAGTTCTCCTGCAGCTGTCTACTTCCAAAACCTGGAGCCCTAGGTTGCTGTCATCATCAATAAGTCCTTCAATTCCAAGTCCCTACTTGGCAAAAGTAGGGGTTCCCAGGCCAAAACTGGACTGTCATCAGCACCTCCATATTAGCCAAGTGACTAGGGATGCAGGAGTTTCGGAAAAAAGCCACCTTGGCCTCGATGGGTTGTGTCCCATGACATTCTCTTTTTTTTTTTTTTTTTGCGGTACTGGGTATTGAACTCAGGGGCATTCTACCTCCGAGCTATACCCCCAGCCCTATTTTTTATTCTTTATTTTGAAACCGAGTCTCACTAAGTTGCGGAGTGCCTCACTAGGTAGCTGAGGCTGGCCTCGAACCCGGATCCTCCGGTCTCAGCCTCCCAAATGCTGGGATTACAAGCGTGCGCCACTATGCCCGGCTCCATGACATTCTCTTGATCATCCTCAGAGAGGCTTATCTCAGTGTAAATTGGCCCTGCACTGCTTCCGGAGACCTTAGATACCAAGTTACAAGCATATCAAGCCTGTAATTCCAGTCTCAGCAATTTGACAAGACTCTCAGCAACCTAGTGAGACCCTGTTTCAAGACAAAAACTAAGAAAAAAAAAAAAAGGCTGAGGATGTAGCTTGGAAATAGAATGCCCCTGTGTTCAATCCTCAGTACCACAAACAATAACAACATAAGACTAGTTCTCAAAAAAATCAAATAATCTACCAGGCACGTCTGTAATCCCAGTACTTGAGAGACTGACAGGAGGATGGCAGGTCTGAAGCCAGCCTCAGCAATTTAGCAAGGCCCTGTTCCCAAGTAAAAAAATAAAAAGAAGTGCTGTGTGCATGTAGGTCATTGTCAACATGATTTACATTATGATGTGAAACTATAATGCACTAATAAAAGCACTGTAAAAAAAAAGAATAAAAAGGACTGGCATTATAGCTCAGAGATAGAATGCTCTTGGGTTCAATCCTCAGCACCATAAAATAAAATAAAATAAAATAATCTGGTCCTGGACTTAAATTGCTTTTATTCTCAAGATGGGGAAATAAACTGATACATAAGTCACCATAAAAAGCTAAGAAATTGTACTAAAAATAAAATATGTACTTAGAAGATTTTTCAATAATCCAGAAGGTGGATATCAACTTGATTTGTAATTTAGATGTTGATTAGAAAATAGATGAAATAACTTTATTGAAGTTTTTATTTTTCATTGTACCTTTAAAACAAAACAAAACAAACAACAATAACAACCACAAAACAAATAAGGCTGACTCTTAGGCATGTTTCAGAAAATCTGTAGGGAATTTCCTACAGCGTGGTAGCAGCTTCAACCTAAAAATTCAAGTGGCGTGCACAAGTGACTGAATTAACCACACAGAGTGTTGAAGAACTGTGCAGGGAGTCACAACACACAACCTCAGGACTCTTGGCGGGAACTGGCACACCGGGGTCATATCCACTGCGGTACGCTGGGCCTTTGCTTACGGCTGTGGTCGCTGCGCCTGACAAGGAAGGCCCTCCTTCCCGTCTCACCGCGTCCACCTCCCTCTGGTGCCTCTCTCATATGGTAGTGTTGCATAATTATAATCCTTGGAGAGGCAAATCAGAGCCTCATTACTATAGAGAGGGAAGAGGATGGATTCCCACAGCTCTAGGGCAGGGCAGCACTGAGGGAAAACAGCCCTTCCCTAATCAAAATAACTTGATAACACATATCCCCTAACTCTTTAAAACATAATTAACAAAACTATTCCTGATACTTTACTCCCTCAAAGGCATAATTCCTTTTTTCTTGAACAAATACCATGACGTGTGTGTGTGTGTGTGTGTGTGTGTGTGTGTGTGTGTGTGTGTGTGTGTTACTGGGGTTTGAACCCAAGGGCATTCTACCTCTGAGCTACACTCCCAGGCCCTTTTAATTTTTTATTTTGCAACAGGGTTTCTCCGTAAGTTGCTGAGGGTCTTGCTAAACTGTTGAGGCTAGCTTTGAACCTGCGATCCTCCTGTCTCAGCCTTCCAAGTACTAGGATTAAATGTGTGCATTACCACACATGTAGCCCAGGAACTCCCTTTCTTTTAAAATCTACTTTTGAATTTCTCTTCTTTTCAGATATAGAACTCACCTTGTTCGCCCTTCACTTCAAAAATGCATGTTTACAGCTGGTCATGATGGTGCATGCCTATAATGTAGCTAAGAGGTAGAACATCCCTAGGTTCAATCCCTGGCACCACACACACACACACACACACACACACACACACACACACACACCACAAATAAATGCATGCTTACATCTGATTTTAAAGTAAATGCTAGAGTTTGTAGTATATGTTTGTTAACTTATGAAAACATGGACTCCTTCCTTTGTGGACTGCCAACCAATTTCCATGTGGGGAAAATGTACTCAGAACACTTACAGAAATGATGTGTTACAAATTCACACGGAGCTATCACCTGGCTGTCATTTGGCTGGTGAATACTGCCCCCCTCCCATTTCTTCTTGCATGTAGATTTTTTTTTTTTCCTTACTTTTTAGGGAAAGGCAAGAGAAAAAAGAAGTTCTAAAATTTTTAAAGAAATTCAGCAGAAGCAAGAATGTTTGCGAATATGGACTTTTAAAGAATACTTATTGTTGGTGCATCGTAATTATACAGGAACTTGTATGCACACAACACGTGGCGTGCTCTCCTCCAGATTCCTCCTCACTCCCTCCCTTCCTCATACGTGTCATTGAGATTGGCATTGATACTTTCATATATGTACATAGCATTATTTATTTTTAATTACTTGGTGCATTGTAGTTGCATATCCTATTGGGGTTTGGAGTGACAGAAAAATACATGCACACATACGTAGCATTATTTCAACTGCTACCTTCATTACTTCTCCTTCCCCTAAATCCCCCCATCGCTCCACTGGCGTCTCTACTCCTTTATCCGAGGTCTCTTTTGTTACCCAATTTGTCTCTACCTTCCACAAATGAAAAGAAACATACAACTATTTCACTTTCTGACTTTTAAAAGATCCAAGAAGTTTGCATAAAAGCCTCCAAAAACCCAAAGCACGGAAGTAACCCGAAAGGTTAAGGAGAGCTGACTTCAACTGCTTCTACCTTTCCATTTCTCTTATGTTAGCAATATCCCCCTGTGCTGTGGCATTTAGGTTACAAATTAGAAAAGAGTTGGTGTCAAGTTGAAGAACGTTTCTAAAGGCTCACTCAAAGGGAAGACTCACTCAAAGCGTCCAGTTATTTATTGTAGATTTGCTGACTCTTCATTCACTCGTTGGACATTCACAGGTTGGCTTCTGTGGGCCAGACCCCATGTCCATTACCACAGTGACAAAGGTTAGTAGGCTAAGATAAAGAATAATTCAAGTAAGGACCACATGATGAGTAAAATAGTAAAAGGATGCATGAGATAAGGGCTGGGGATGTAACTCAGTGGTAGTGAGACCCTGGCTTTGATTCCCAGAAACACATTGAAAAAAAAAAAAGAGAGAATATATAAAATATAAGAGTAGTACAGAGAAGAGTGCTTACTTAGTACTACTCAGTGGAAATGATTCCAAGAGGATGTCTAGGAACTTCAGCTTAATTTTAGAAATGAGAACTTTTTTTCCATTGGATTTTAGAGAGAAGAAAGAAAGGGATCCCAGGCAGAGACAAGAGTGCACCCGAGTGTGCGAGGCATGATCCAGCATGTGTATTTCTGTGATTTCAACACAGCTTGCAAAGGACAGAGTAGCAGTACACAAAGCTAACCGTTTAGCTGATATCTGCTCATAAGTCAAAGTTATTTTTAATTTTATTTGTTTATTTATTTACTTATTTATTCATTGTGGTGCTGGGGCTGAACCTAAGGGCATTCTACCTCGGAGCTATACCTCCAGCCCTATTTTACTTTTTATTTTGAAACAAGGTCTCACGAAGCTGTTGAGAGTCTTGCTAAATTGCCGATGCTGGTTTAGAACCCGCAATCCTCCTATTTCAACCTCCCAAGAACTGTGATTATGGGCATGAGCCAGCATGCCTGCCTCAAAGTTATTTTAGAAGCAATGGAAGCTGTGAGGGTTTTCAAGTAGGGTATACATCCGTATAACATCATTTGGTGGGATAAGCCTGGTGACAATTTTTTTGGAGAGTGGGGGAAAAGGATGGATTAGAAGGAAAAGAGGTAGAGAGGAAATCACCATTAATCCTTATGAGAGAGGCTGGGCCTTAATCTAAGGCTGGAGCCATGGGAATGGGGATAATATTACCCTGTAAGTATTTGGAAGGGAGCACTGGCGGGTTATAGATGGCTAGTTCAGTTAACATGACAGAAAGTCAGGGTGGCCTGTAGCAATTTCAGTGGCTGGCTTTTATTTATTGTAGTAGGTTCACCTAGCACTTCTTACATAGCCGCAAGGTGGTTTTTTTTTTTTTTTTTTCTTTTAATTTTTAATCCTGAAAAATCCATTTGTTACCTTACTCACTACATGTGACTAGTATGTTGCTTATGCCATCTGCAAACCATCATGGGATTCATCAGTGCTCAGATAGGTTATTTCCTGTTCAATGAGATGAATCTATCCATCACGCTTAGATGTAATGGCAGCATAAAGTTGTTATAAAAGCTTCTTAATATTTGCTTTTAAGCCGGGCGTGGTGGTGCACGCTTGTAATCCCAGCATTTGGGAGGCTAAGACTGGAGGATCCCGGTTTGCAGGCAGCCTCAGCTACCTAGTGAGGCACTCCGCAACTTAATAAGATTCTGTTTCAAATAAAGAATAAAAAAATAGGGCTGGGGGTGTAGCTCAGAGGTAGAATGCCCCTGAATTCAATACCCAGTACCGCAAACAAAACAAAACAAAAAAAAAATTGCTTTTAAATTTCTGTACTCTTCTTGCTGTGGATTGGTAATAAGTTGTTCATGATTAGGCATCAGTTTATGGACTATACTTCAAGTAACTAGATTATGATAAAAAGTAAATGTAAATAGTCCTCAAATCTCAGTGGGGCAACACTTATTTGGCCCCTTCTTGCATTCCCTTGACTATCTGAGGTGGCTGCTACTGGCTGCTGAGTGGTTCCGCCTCCATTCGGTGACTCAGGGACCCAGGCTCCTGCCATGTTTTGGTCCACCATCCTCTAGGGTTTTGGGCAAAAAGGAAAGAAAATAGAGGGAAACACACTTTGTAAAAACTGTTGCCCAAGCTGGAGAATGGTAGCACACATTCTGTAACCCCAGTACTTGGGAAGCTGAAACAGAAGGATCACAGGTTTGAGGACAGCCTCAGCAATATAGCAAGACTCTCAGTAAACTAACAAAGCTCTGTTTCAAAACAAAAAAGAATCAAAAGGTCTGGGGGTGTACTTAAGAGGTAGAATACCCCTGGGTTCAATCCCCAGTAACACACACACACACACACACACACACACACACACACACACACACACACTCACTCTCACTGTAGCCTAAAATGGCGCCCATCACTTTCACTCATGTTCCCTGGGTTAAAACTCAGTCACATGGCCACACCTAATTGCAAAGGAGCCTGGGAAATGTAGTCCAGCAGCATACCAGGAAGAAAAGGAAGTAGATTTTGCCACATGACTAACCCAGAATGACCCAGCTAACAAATCCCAAAATTCCTTCCACAGAATGCTCAGCCTGGGATTGTGGTGAGGCTGGTGACACACTACTTTGAGGAGCTCAAGGTTCCCCCACGGTCCTATGCTTCAACAAATCTCACAACTTTGTTTGGATCCGGAAAAATTCAAATACCAGCGACGTGTGCACAAGGTTTGAGTGCATGCTTAATTAAATATGCAGGGGGTACCACATGCATATGCATGACTGCTCAAAGGCAAAATAGGACTGGTTCTCACAGTACTGAAATGGGTGCTTTTTAAGCCCAGAGATTTACAATCTTTATATGTATGCATATGGTTTTTGCTTCTTTACTTCATTTGGCAGGCAAAAGCACTTAGTAGTCAAAAGCATACCTTCAGGGTAGATCAAGTTGATTATTCTCTCTGGAAAGACTAGGGACTGGATGAGAAGAACAGGACCATCTCTAGCAAAGGTTGAACATCCCAAAATGTTCAGTATGGTGTTAGATTTATTCGGCCTGCACTCCTTTAATGATAGATAGCCTCTTGACTCATTAATTTTAAATGCTACAGCTACAGCTAAATCATTCACATTTCACAGCAAACTTAATGAGTGTGATTTAAAATGTCACCCAAATAAAGAAATGTAAAAATGTCACCATTTCTCTCTGAGTCTTCTTTATTCCAAATTCAACAACTGGTTTCCTTTACTACCTTTTCATTTCCTCTGTAATCATCTAAAACATGGAATCAAGGAAAATATTTGTTTAAGTGTCACTGCATTACATTTCCAAACACGTAAGGAGAATACCTTCGTATGCTACTATGAGACAAGGCATCCAATATCCCAGTGTGATCAACGAGAAGAGGGTAGTTTGTGGAGGTGCAGAGGTGGAGTCCAGGTCCAGCTTCTGTGTCTCCAAGCTCTGTGACCTGGGCATCTTACAGAGTCTGAGCCTCAGCTCCCTCTTCTGTGAGATTTAGACAACCTCAGGAGCCAGGCATGCTCAAGTGACAGATGGCTCTACAGTTGCAGTGGTGATCTGTGCCCTTCCAAAGACGGAGGTTAGAGCAGCTAGAAGGAGGAGACAGAAGTAGCTCTCTTTGGTGCTCCATGGAAGGAAAGGAGAAGGCCAGCATGATGGTCGCCTCATCGTCCAGCCGGGTGGGTTCATTTCCTGTGGTTGATTTCATGGAGCACCACAGACTGGGTGGCTTAAAATAACAAGAGACGCAATTTTTCACAGCTCAGGAGGCTGGAAGTCCGAGAGGAAGGTGTTGGCAGGTTGGTTCCTACTAGAGGCTGTGAGGGAAAATGTGTTTCCTGCCTGCGCCTCTCCTACCTTCTGGTGGTCCTTGGCTGTCCTTGGCATCCCTTGGTGTGTAGACACTTCCCGCCAAGCTCCGTTTCCATCTTCTCGTGACATTCTCCCTTGTGTGAATCTGTATCCCTGTTTTCTCTTCTTATGAGGACGCCAGTCATTGGGTTAGGGCCCACGCTATTCCAGTGTGAATTTGACCTGATTGTTCTGCAAAGATCCTCTTTCTAACTAAGGCCACAGCGCAGGTTCGGGGAGTTAGGACGTCAGCATGATTTTGTAGGAGGTACCCTTCAAGCTGTAATACAGGGGACGGCAAAGGAGCAGCTATGGTGTTTCTCTTCGTAGTGTCTGAGTTCACCCAGTGCTCTGGAATCTTCCCCCCACCCTCTGCCTTGGCCAAAGTGTAACAGCGACAAGAGAGCATTTCCCGTGGGAAATCTGAGGTCTGCTGTCTCACGCTAAGCCTCACCCAGACCCATTCCCCTTTGAACACGGAGCAACTCCTGGGGGCATCCTGAATGCGAGCTAGCTTCTCTCTTTTTCCTCAACAGGTGTTGAAGGGGGCCCAGTGCAGTGCACGGGCCATCTCCACATAGCCTTCTCTTTATGCTTGGTCTTCCCTCCTGTCCCGAGGGACAATGGCCAGGGCACAGAGAAGACTGCGCCCTCAAAATACACTATAGTCTTCTAACTCTACTCCTTTCAGCCAGGGAGGAGCTCAAGGGTTAATCATGCGGCATCTCCATGAAAACCTGCTCCACTACCTGAGTTAATCCTTCAGATCAGGGTGGATAAGACTTCTTGGATACGCTTACCAACTCTTCGAGGTTCCCATACACTGCCACACCTCAATTTTCTTTTTTTTTTTCTTCTTGGTCTCTTAGACTCTTCTACATTTGTCATGAAAAACAAACATTTGGAAAGAAAGATGAACAGGGTATTAAAAATATAAGATTATTTGCATGCATGAATAAAATATCATTTAAAAGAACAGAAGGGCTTTGAGGAAAGCTTTCAGTTCTGAATTGTGAGCATACAGCAAGGCCCTGGGATGCACAACAGGTGCCTGAACAGCTGTTTCCATTTTTTCAAGATCAGCAGAGGCCCAGAAGCCTATGGCTACATTACTCCAACTAGCAAGTTGTCTTAAGCGATACGAAAATAAGAGGGAGGACCCAGATCCCCAAATTCATGTTGGACATGTTTTCATTGTTGTTAATGTGATATTATCTCCCAGATAACTGAGGAAGGTAGACCATGGTGCCTACATTACTGGCTAGTTGAGATATATTCGTTTTATGCAGCTTTTTTTTTTTTTTTATATCATATGAGGAAACAATCAAGGGCACAGAGTTCTTTGGAAGCAGCAGCATACTTTTATTTCTCCTAAGTGCTTTATTGAGTGCTTTTAAGTTAGTTGCTCAGAACCTTCAAGAGGGGCCTCATTCACATTAAGACATTTTGACCAAATCAAGGCACAAACAACACACGTTATCTGATTGTCGAGCCCCATGAGACAACCTCCGATGGAAAGCACGAGAACGAAGATGCTTGCACTAGATCACAGCTGTCCGGCCACGCAGCTGCGGGATCAGTCTTGCTTCAAAGGTCAGACTGAAAGACCAACAGGTGGCTAAAGTCTGGTAGGTTAAAGGTCTTGCTGCAGAGATAGTACAGGGAAAAAAGGGGTGGAGGAGGAAAAGAAAGCCAACGCTTCTTGTTGAGACTTGTTAACTACAACAATAAAAGGTAAGAGTCGAGTTTTGATGTTGCTTATTAAAAAAATTTCTTAACTCAGCTTTCTGTAACACTCTTTAACATAATACAAATATAGTTGGCACAAAACAGGTACCCATGTCGGTTCAGGCAAAGAAATTTTTATATCACTTGAAAATAAGCCAGTTTAGCTTTCCTCAGATTGTTAAAGATGCTGTTAAGTTTTCTTGCCAAAATGAAATGCCCAAAGGAAGTATATCAAATCCAAGTTGCACTAGGTACACAGAAAGCTAGGCTATTGTTATTGTTGTTCTTGTATGATAAAATTTGCAAGGAAGTATAACCATGATGTTAAGAACAAATAATAAAACACTAACTATCTCCCCTTTAAAAATTACCATTCTGCCAAGTGTGGTGGTCCACACATGTAATCCCAGTACTTGGGAGACTGAGACAGGACGATCATAGGTTCAAGGACAGCAACAGCAATGTAGCAAGGCTTTCAGCAACTTAGTAAGACCCTGTCTCAAAAAAATAAAAAGTTCTGGGGGTGTAGCTCAGAGATGAATGTCCCTAGTTTCAATCCCCAGTACCACAAAAAGAAAAAAACAATGTCCTAAGTTAGAAAACTGGAACTTGTTTCTTAAAACTGAATTGCTTTCTTGTTTGGCTTAATATATTTCTGAAATTTATGAATTTATCTTAATGGAGAATTGAGTAAAATTTAGCATGTAGAGAAAAAATAAAAACTTTTAAAATTCATACACTATTTCTGGAACAAACATGTTTGTTATAACAAACATACAGTCATGAACCACATGACATTTCCGTCAATAATGAACTGGATATCTGATTGTGGTCCCAGGAGGTTACATTGCATAGTGACTTCATAGCTGCCTTAGTTCATGTAAGTACATGCTATGTTGTTTGTACAACAATAAAGTCACCTAATGATGCATTTCTCAGAATGTATCTCTGTTATTAAGCTCTATATGGTAATAGATGGACAGATGAGTGGTAGCTAATGAGGAAGAAGCATTCCAAGGTAAGTTTTAGATATCTTAGCTCATCATTAATTTCAAACTAAAATTATATGTATATATGTCTTAGTCTGTTTTCTGTTACTATAACAAAGTGCCTGAGGCTAGATAATTTATAAAGAAAAGAGGTTTATCTGGGGTCACATTTCTGGAGGCAAGGAAGTTCAAGATAGGACATTGTAACTGGCAAGGGTTTCCTGGCATCAGATGGCGGGATCATGTGGGAGGGTGTTGAGTGGGTATGTGGTGTGCAGAAGAGACGGAGGGGCAAAGAAGCTGACCCATTTTATAATAACCTACTCTCTTGAGAACAAATCCATTCCTTGAGAACTAATCCAATCTTCTTAGAAAAATATCAATCCCTCTTAAAGATTCAACCTCCCAACAACCATTACATTGGTAACCAAATATCAACATGCGTTTGGGAAGGGAAAAACCACACACATCCAAGTCATGGCATTTATTTTATTCTCCTTATTTTATTCTGGGACAGGTAGAAGAAAATCTCTCTTTGGCAGCCATTAAATTCCAACTAGGACTCTCAATCAAAACTCATTGTGTTTCAAATCTTCAGATCACAGAAGCATACTACATAGTCATTTCCATTTTTCCTCTTCTGTATTGTAGATGGAAAATAACAGGCTTGATGGCTACTTCTCCATCTGACTGCCAGCCACCCCACAAATGCTTTGCCAGACGTTTGTGACAGCTCATGCTAAACCTTTTGGTACCCAGGGGAGGACATGGTTCCAACGTTGAGCGTCTCTCTTTGTGTTTGGCCCTGACTCTCTGGGGCATGGGCCAGAGGGTCTGACCCCACCATGATCCTATTTCAACCCCTGGATGCTGGGAGCATCCTGGCTAGGGGTTTTGCAAATTGCCATACCAGATGGTGAGTGTCACAATTCTTCTCCAACGAGGGCTGAGTTTTATTGTTGGCTAATTGAAAACAGCGATTGACACAATAATAGCCGACAAGACATTTCCCCCTTTGTCCCATCCACTGTTTATTCCAGCATCTGTAGATGTCCATTTCCTTAAGTAAACTAGGAGTCATTGGTTATGGGTGGCAGCAATAATGATAGAGAGAACTGTTTTAGATCCTTTGGGTCCTAATAAGGAAATTGAGTAAGAGGCTCTTAGAGAGACCTAGAAATTGATTAGACCTCACTCTATGCACAGGACCAAGGCTCTTCGTGCTAATTTTGGTCATGCTCCTGCCTCTAGATGAACACAAGGTTAACGAAGTGTTATATCAGGGCAATTATTTGTTGGAAAAGGTCCAGCCTCATTTGATGGTGGTGGGAAGGGTAGGTGTGGGAGGTGATCCCAGCATGAAAGCAAAGGCTTGTTTATGACCCACTTAGACTGTGCTACTGAAAGACTAACTCTCATTTTGCAGGTAGAGCCAGGAGCAGGTTCACCTTCTGCTAAGCTGCTAAAGCCATGCTCATACTCTCAATGAAGCATAAGCAAACTTGAATGCCCTCCCTCCCCCTATTCAATTGCTAGTGAGGAGTGGACTAGAGATTCTGGGTCTTCCCAGTCCATGGGGGTGGGAGGTACTGAGACCACAAGGCAGTAGAGGACTTGTCCCGGGATCCCGAAAACTCATCCAAGGACCAAGCAGCCTTCCTGCAACCGATCTGGGCAGGTGCCTCTCCACAGCAATTTCTACAGGGTGACTACCTCTGTAAGAAGCCCATCAGGTTCTCAATCTGTCTTTGAGGCAAAAGAAACCGGCCAGTTTTTTCAAAGTAAATTGCCACACACCACCTTGTTCCTCAGGTTTTAATAGAGTATTTGCAACCAAATTCAAAGTTCTGTATTAAAGTCAAGTGGGATGGACCAATGTTTGACTTTAGGCGAGTTGGCCTTCAGGTAGCTCTGGGTAGTCTATGGCCCATAAGGTGGTATTGGTTGGAGAAAAATACAGATACCAAACGTCACAAGATTCTCCCGCTGAAATGGAGTTAATATCCAAAGTTTTGAGTGTCCATGGATAATTGGAAAGTATCTGGTTCCCTGGTAAGACCAAATGAAGGCATACTTTTCCCTACTATTAATTGCTGAGTTCATCCTACAAATAGCATCATCTAGCCAAGCCTGACCCACTTTAGCTCAAGAGGCCGAAGGTCACTATCTGGTTAAACCTGTATCAATTCAGAACCTTCTATACTATGGGGTGCATACTGGAGACTCAGTGTCTCTATTCCTTCTGGTGGAGAGTGAAGGAAGCAGTTGGATATTCTGGAGACAAATTGAGGATTGGGAGCCCTAGGTCCCAAATTCCACTGGTCCCAAATTTGTGTGATCTCAGGTAAGCACCTCTGAATCTCTAGACCTGCTGTCCCTGCATAGTGAAAAATTACAGCTGGGTCTCTTAACACCTGAATCTAGGACTACTAAGTGAACTATAGCTAGATTGTTTAGCACACACTGTATTTTTCAAACCCTTTGTCTACAAATGAACTCTTCAAAGCCCCCTTTACCATTCAGTCAGTATTTGTATAGAAGCACTTTCACAGTACTATTTTAGAGAGATAGTTACCCTATGCAAAAAATGCAGATGTTCTCAGGGTTTCTACGGCTTCTTCTTTATTCTTGAACATTAAAATATTGTGAACGAGTATGTCACCCACAGGGTCACAACTATAAACCAGAGTTGAGTTTTCTGCATGAGAAAGGGCTAATGTCACCCTCTACAGTGGTTTGTTCTACACTCTTGTCATTACAACAAGGTAGTAATTAAGTAAACATTTTTTAACTAGTAATGAAAAGTCTCTATATATACCTTAATATATTATGTATATATATTTACACACTCATACACATATGTAGGTACTATACAAATTTATATGTATGTATATATGTATATATGTGTATGGATGTATATAAAAGCCATATTTCCACGTGAACTTTAAAAAGCAAATTGCCACATTCTACTTAAATACTGTTCTAAAGCACAGGCAAAGCACGTAATATTTGTAAGAAAGAAACTTTAGTGGAAACATGTTCTAAAAACACAGGATATAATACTGAAATCAAGACTTTAAACGCTTTTCTTAATTCTCTTTCTGCCTCATTTCAGATTCCAGTAAACCAGCCTTACTTTTACTTGGTGTTATAACTTGAAAAATGATTTAGGCTTAAGTGTCCTAGGAGATTCTGTCCTTATAAATCTCCCTGGGGTCTCGATATTATTATGACACTGTCACACTGAAGAAAGCTTGCTCTAATCATGTCTAGAGTTGGAAAACAAGCTCCTCCCACCCCACCCCCAAGCCCCACACAACTCCAGACGGCTTTCAGGTGTGTGTGTGTAGGGGGGAGGTTCCCCCTTCTCATTTTTAGCTTAAGCAAACAAAAGCAGAAATGCCAGCTATTTATTTACAATTCCAACATAGCTAAATATGGCACAATAAAAATATTTTAACCTGTTTTATCACAGTAGCTGTAATACCAGTCTTTAAGTCATATTAGACATCTGCCACGAGTCCCATTTTTTTTTAATGTAAGTTGAATTTACTCACATGCCTATGAAACAAAACTATTTTTAACGTTTACAGTAGTATCATTAATCCACTGTCCTAATATTTAGGTAGCTCTGTGTAAGTGTCAGGTACTTTACTGAGCCCTATGTATTAAAACAAACAAACAAGAAACATGAAGATTTTGCAGTGAAGGCAATACTCTCCCTGATAGGCAATCTCTCCACCTAAATCTTGTTTCCTTTCCATTCCCTTCAGAAACTGATCCTAAAATGTACAGAACCCAAGTGATGAGTGAGCTTCTACCCATATCTTCTTTCGAGGCCAGGCTACTTTAAAAATACACAAACTGTGTTTATGTGTGTAATGCAGGTCAAAATTAAAAACTGTGATTCCAATGTGCAAAAAAAAAAATTCCTTCAATTGATCTTATATTGCTCTTGAACTCTAAAATGATTCTTTTTTTTTTCCAACGGAAAAGTGACAAATTCTTTCAACACGAAAAGAGTTGCCATGCGCTGCCTGAGACTGCTATCTTTCGATAGGCCTGCTTGCGAGGTTGGCCCTTGGCTAGAATCTGGGAATTTGGATTTGAGGATGCCTCCCATAACTCCCAGCTCTGATAGAAGGCTAACTGTGCCTAAACTATGTATGCAAACAACATGGTTTCTGCGGAACACCTGTTTTTCCTCTGAGGCTCTGGAATTTTCTTGTATGTCAGGTAGAGGTGACTGCATGACCAACCTTCCATGGAAACCTTGGACCCTAAGTCTCTAACCAGCTTCCCTGGCAGGCAGCTCTTCAGAACTGTGGTCATAACTTACTGCTGGAGGAATGGCTGCATCCTGTGTGGTTCCAATGGGAAAGGACCCTTGGAAGTTGCATCCTGGTTTCCCTGAACTGTGCTCCATGCATCTTCTTCCTTTGCTAACTGTGTTCAGTATCCTTTTGCTGTGATAAATCTTAGCTGTGGATAGGACCATATTCTGAGTCCTATGAATTCTCCTAGTGAATCACCAAATGTAGGGGTGGTCCCGGGAGCTCTGGACACACATATGGCTATTCTGCATCTCCTGTGTGCTGGCCACTTTTCTAGTAGCTGCATATATAGAAGTGTGCAAAGGGAACGCCCCAGCCACATGGCTCTTACACTCTATGGGAGGAGAGGAAAGAGACAAAATAAACGGGTGAATCATATAAGGTGCCTCATGCCGAGAAGTGCTATGACAAAAAAATAAAGCAGAAAAGGGGATATGGAATGTTGGGTTTAGGGCTTGCCATTTTTTTTTCTTTTTTTAATGGTGCATTATGAATATACATACTAGGGGGATCTGTTGTTACATATTTGCAGATGCACATTCATAATTTGGTCAATTTCATTCCCCAGCACCTTCCCTTTTTTTCCTCTCCTCTCTCTCCCTGGTCCCCTTCCTCTACTCCACTGGTTTCCCTTCTACCTTAATGAGCTCCTCTTTCCTTTTTTCTCTCTAGCGTCCACATGTAAGGCAAAACATACAACTCTTGACTTTCTGAATTTGCCTTAGTTTGCTTCACATAATGCAATCTAGTTCTATCCATTTTCCTGAAATGAACTTAAGGGAAATCTAGGATTTCCCTAGATTGATAATGGGTGCCAAGTTTGTCATTATTAGAAACGGGAGACACAGATATGGAAAGAGGAAGTTACAGAATACACCTTATGGTGTGGGATTGGGATTGGTAGTATCACTATAAGCTCCTAGTTTTTAGACAGGTAGGTAGGTAAGCAGGTGGATGGATGGATGGATGGATGGATGGATGGATGGATGGATGGAAGGCAGGCAGACACTGATAGATAGAGATCAGCATGTGTATGGATATGCCGTCAATACTCTATGCTGCCCAGACTCTTTTCAGGACTAAAGAATTTATTACAAATAATTCTAGAATGTGGTTGACTAACAGCTTTCAGCTGACATCCCTCTTTAGAACTCTCTCTGCCGAAGAGAGCCCAAGACACACAGGGGTGTAAAGGCCTGAACTCCTCACCGCAACTAAGAATGACTCTGAAGGACTGTATAGCTCAGAGATCCTGTGGGGTCAGCTGAGGGCTTCATGGAGGTGGGCTTCATGGAGCCCATCTTTTTCCAATCCTGCTTCCTTCCCTTGCATTGCACAGGAGTTTATTCCTAGAGCACTCCAAATAAACTCTCCGCTTACTCCAAATTACTCTCTGAGTTTGATGCTTAGGGAACACTACCTGCAAAGCACGCATACACGTACACACACACACACACACGCACACGCACATCTAGCTGTCTGCTGAAAGGGTCTAGACACAATGATATCACCATAGCAGTGAGCACTTCTAGTTCCCATATACTAATTTCCAAGCATTGTTTCCCCCTAAAAGGAGCAAGGGCTCCTTGGAAAAAATAGCCGATTCCAGAGTTTGAAAAAGATAAAATAAAATCAAAGATGAGCTTGAAACATATTGAGCCAGAAAGTAAAGTAGTACTCAAAGAAAGATAAGGCCCTGTCAAAAAGACATGGGAGATAGTTTGAAGAGTTCCCACTGGCCAAATCTGGTTCAATTCGAACATCCAAATAAATATTAAAACTCATTGAATAGGAGAGGACTCGATGAGTAAATCGTTAATAAGTAAACAAGTGAGTAAACAAAAGCATGAATTAACAAGAAGGAAGGGCTCTTCACCATAGAACACCAGCAGAGAAAGTCAGCATTGGGCAAACATCACAGTCATCTTTGACTCGGACAAGGATTGTTAGTGGATACTAAAACTAGTGGGTAAGAATTTGGTGAGGAATAGGATATCTACATGACCTCAAAGAACCTCCCCACAAAGTACTTATTGGTTATAAAGGGGGAAATAGTAGCCTTAAGAGATAGAAAGCAGGTAGATAACCACCTTAACCAAGTAATCAAAGTTAACTTCACCCAGAGTGGAACAAATTGACATCCTGTCTCTCCTGATACAGTTCACTAAGGACACATCATTTGTACTACCCCCAAATAGATAACCTGGGTCTAATATGAAGAAACATTAACCTGGGCATGGTGTCACATGCTTGTAATCTTAGTACTTGGGAGACAGAGACAGGACGATCACAGGTTCATGGCCAGCCTCAGCAACCTAGCGAGACCCTCAGCAAGTTAGCAAGACCCTGTTTCAAAATAAAAAAAAAAATAAAATAAGGCTGGAGGTGTACCTCAGAGGTAGAATGACCCTGGATTCAATCCCCAGTATCATAAAAAAATAGAAGAGAGAGAGACAGAGAGAGAGAGACAGAGAGAGAGAGAGACAGAGAGAGAGAGAGAGAGAGAGAGAGAGAGAGAGAGAGAGAGAGAGAGAGGAGAGAAGGAGAAAGAAAGATAAAGAAACATTAGACATACTCAATCAAAAGATGTTCTACAAAATAAATGACCTACACTTGTCAAATATCAAGGTTATATAAGACAAAAGAACTATTCCAGTCTAAAGAAGACTAAGATTTTGTAATGTGTGATTCCGTAGTGGACCCTGAATTAGATTTATTTCTTCCTCTGTATTATCTTATTTTTGGCATAAAGGACACTATTGGGACAATTGGCAAAGTTTGAATGAGGTCTGTAGATTAAATAATAATATTTTATCAGCATCTATTTCCTGTTTTAATAAATTATACTCTGGTTATTTTAGGAGCATGTCCTGTTGCTAGAAAATGCACACTGAAGAATTTAGGGATAAGAGGAAATCAAGTCTCCAGTTGACTCTCAAATGATATATAGAAAAATACAAATGCACACAAACACAAATTCAAAATAATAAAGCAAATGTAAAATGTTAATCATTGGGGAATCTGGATGGAGGGCATACAGAACAACTTTTGTCCATGGACCTCTTTATACTCTTCATGCAATTTTCTGCATATCTGAGTTACTTCAAAATAAATACGTTTTAGCCTACACAGGCAACTTCTTCTATTGTGGTAAAAAACAAACAAACAAACAAAAACAAGTAAAGTTTATTATGTTAACTATTATTTAGTGTACAGCTAAGGAGAGTTACACATATTCACATTGTTGTGCAAAAAATCTGCAGAAGTTTTTCATCTTGCAAAACTGAAACTCTGTATCCATTAAACTCCCAATTTTCTCCTACCCACCTCCAGCTCCTGGCAACCGCCATTCTACCTTCTTTTTCTATGAGTACAACTACTTTAGATACCTTGTGTAAGTAAAAATTCTACCTTATTTTCTTTCTGTGGCTGGATTTCGCTTAAAGTAATGTTCTGAAAGTTCATCCACATATAACTGTGTGACAGTATTTTCCTTCTTTTTAAGTACTACTTAATATGATTCCATTGTATATATCTACCTCCTTTTCTTCATCCATTCATCAGTAGAGGGACATCTAAGTTGCTCTCACTAGAAGCAACGTTGAATATTCTACTTGATGGCCTTCCAGATTGAATATATGCATTTTGGGGGGAAAAACAAAATGCTTGAGACAAAATATTTAGACTCTGAGGATGCATGTTTACTAAGATGACAAAATTTAAATAAGCTGAGTCAGAAAATTAAATTAGTATGCCAGATCAAATTTTCAATATTCTCATGGTTATACATAGATGCTATTCAGTTAGCACACCATATACTGCTATAGTATAATATATAAATATTCTTAAATATTGTAATGGAAAAAGTAAAAGATAATTATATATACTAAATGATTTAAATTAATTGACTAGCTATAGTTTGGAGCTGACAATATATTTCCTCAACATTATTGAAAAGATTATTTAATTCTTTTTGTTTTTTACATAGTAAAGGCAAGGCAAAATATTTTTAATATATAGTCCCATGCAGTCACTGTGTGTGTGTGTGTGTGTGTGTGTGTGTGTGTGTGTGTGTGTGCATGTACCTACGTACAGTTTGTTTTTTACAGTGCTAAAGATCGAAACCAGGGCCTGTGCATGCTAGTTAGGCAGGCACTCTACCATTAAGCTACACCCCAGCCCTAGCCTAGATATTTTTAAATAAGTAATAAATTTAATAATTCATTTAAAAGAGAGAGAAATATCATTGGAATAAATATACAATCATTATTTTAACAAGCTGTATGCCTTTGTTGCCATTAAAATTCAATACTTTCTAGATGTCAAGTTCATATTTGTGAATATCTAACTTTGCTACATCTGGACGCTGTGCTGACAGCTTTATTTTTTAAATGAGCAATGATTACATTAACCTGTAGACACTACCCTCACTGAGGTTATTGACAAGTCATGCTTTTATTTTGTATTCCTTCGTCTGATGCAATCAAAATGGCTCTTCTCTGGTGATGGTCTTCCCTGAAACATATTGCTGAATGTTTCATGAGAAAACATCAGACAAACTCAAATCCAGAGACAGTGTGCAAAATGTTGACCGGTACTCTTTGACATTGTCAAGGTGATGAAAATAAGGAAAGGCTAAGAAATTGTCACCCACAGGGGTAGACTCAGGACACAGGGACAGCTAAATGAAGTGTAGGATCTTGTGGGGAATCCTGGAGGAGAAGAAAGATGTTCAGGGAAAACTCACAGTGTTTTGGGGAAGAGCATAAAAGAGGTGAAGCATCATTCTCACTTCACCAAACTAAAAAAAAAAGTGTATATTTTCTTTCACAGTAACATACGAGTGTCAGTTTCTTAGTTTGACAAATGCCGGAAGATGTCAATGAACTGGGTGAAGGGTACATGGAAACTCTGCAGTAAAATTGCAAATTATTCTAAAATAAAAAAGTGTTATCTTAACCATGATTCTATTAATATAGATAGGTTCATAAGGTTGCTAAAATATAACTTGCTTGAGAGTTGAACACTTCCTCAGAAAGTATTTAATGTCCCCCTGCTATGTGTCAGATACCTCAGAAGTGACAGACCACTGAACACATGATTAAACAATAAGATCTCCGTCCTGATGGTCCAGATGTGGTCCCATTTTGTACTTTCAAGATCCGAGGAGGAAAAAATTTTGAAAGCTGTGGATGGAAGTAGAGGGAACCACCTAATGAAACTATAGATATAAAATAACAATTTTATATTCCATTTTATATTCCCGTTTTGATTCCATTCAAACATGACGTTTTAAAGAATGTTAACTATCGAGTTAAATTGATGACCTGGAAAATAACTTCTGATTGAGGGGAAAAGACCACACTATTGGATTATTTTTTTTCATGAAGATAGGGGAAAGTATATGCTGTTTAAAATATATATATATATATAACAATCACAAAGATAAAATGCTTTTCTTTCTCTCATCTGTGTAACTTTAGATTCCATGTCAGCACACCCTTTAGAAAGCCCGTACAATGTACAATTTAAGTCACAATCAGGAAAGTGGAGACTAAAATAGGAGTGATATTATCTTAATAAAATAGGAGGAGAAAACTCCAGGATCACTTGGGCATAATTTTGAGAGGCATATAACTTAAAACTCTGCATTTAATCTTAAAATCAATATTTCTAGTTCAAGGAAGTCATTGGGCATAGCTCATTTTGCTAAGGGGTCCTTGTTTTGTCTTATTTTTTGTTTTAAAGATAAAAGTCTACCTAAGCCCAACAATAATTAAGTAGCCAACATGACAGTTTCATGACTTTTTAGTAATTATATAGTAAAACAAAAGAACTTTGTAAAAAGTTAGAGCTACAGTCTACACTTGATCGTCTCCAGGTTTCTAAATCGAGTTACAGTCTCTGTTGAGAATCTAGAAGTGCTTACCCACTGCTTGGCTTGGACCATACCACCCACTTGGATTAGATGAGCAGCCATGACTGCTGCCTGCCTACCAGCCAAGGGCCCAACGCTTGCTTGGGACAGATGCACCCAATTCAATACAAAAATAAAGCAAGTGCCACAACAATAACAACAAAAATGTGGCCCAGGTTAAATATTTTCTCATAGATTCAACAACAACAACAAGTGATGGGGAGAATACATAAATTTGAAGTCAGTCAAATTAAACTCTAAGTGAAATACAAGGAATAGTTGCAGTTTTGATAATGAAGTTTCAGAATGCATGCACTTGGTTGAAAATGACTTTGCCCATTTATCAAGTAAGCATTGCTAAGGATCAATCTTTTGAGGCAAATTCTTCCTAAGGTAGTAGTGAGAGTTTTTTATTTTCATGTATGTATTTATTTACTTATTTGTTATTACTATTATTTTGCAGTACTGGGAATTAAGCCCAGGGCCTTGCACCTGCTAGGCAAGTACTCTGCCACTGAGCTACATTCTCAGCTCTTTTTCACTTTTGCTTTTGTTTTTAAAAATTTTGAGACAGCCGGGCATGGTGGCGCACGCTTGTAATCCCAGCATTCGGGAGGCTGAGACCAGAGGATCCCGGTTCCAGGCTAGCCTCAGCTACCTAGTGAGGCACTCCGCAACTTAGCGAGACTCGGTTTCAAAATAAAGAATAAAAAATATAGGGCTGGGGGTATATCTCGGAGGTAGAATGCCTCTGAGTTCAATCCCCAGTACCGCCAAAAAAAAAAAAATTTGAGACAGAGTCTAACTAAGTTGGCCGAGCTGGTCTCCAACTTGGGATCCTCCTGTCTCAGCCTCCTGAGTAGCCAGAAATTTAGGTATGTACCTCCATGCCCAACTAGCAATGGGAACTTTTGAAAATGGTTTTGTAATCTAAACTATCTCCTTTTGCTAATTGAAGAAATTGAAGGCCTAAGCAGTTGTAACAATGCAATATTTATTGTAGGCTTTCCGGGTGCCAAGGACTCTGCATAATTGTGCTTAATCATCATCAAAATCAAACAAGCACTGATTGTGGTGGTGTATGCCTGTGGCTGAGACAGTAGGATTTCAGGTTCAAGGACAGCCTCAGCAATTTAGCAAGACTCTCAGCAAACTAGCAAGACTGTGTTTCAAAACAAAAAAATAAATAAAAAAGGGCTAGGGATAAAATGTCCCTGAGTTCAAACCCCAGTATTACCAAAAAAAAAAAAAAAAAAAAATCGAAAAGCAAGCAAACTTCTCAAAGATTTATCCAATGTAACTGGGATCATTTTAATAACTTAAAATCCTATTAATTCGAAATTCAGTTTTCTCTAAACTTCCACTTAGAGCTCAAGGGAGATGAGTAAGAAATGAGATGGAAAACTTTCCATCTACCTGCTTTTCATTGGGAAGAAGAGAAGCAGCTTGAGATCTGCAGTCCTCTGGGGCAACCTTGTTCTGGAAAGACGTCAGTGCTGTGTGCAGAGTCTTCTCCGTGAACAGGCAGGAGGCCGAATGTGATGGAACAGCAAGGAGATTTGGAATTTGGACCTTGGTTAGGAAAGAAATTAGGGCTTCACTGGGAGGAAGAATTAACACCAAGGCTACACAAACTCTTTCAGAAAATGCAAAAGGAGGGAACACTTCACAACTCATTCACTGAGGCCAGCATTGCCCAAACCAATGACATTGTAAGAAAAGCCAGCTATATGTCAGTATCATCCATGAGCATAGATGCAAAAACCTTTTACATAATATTAGAAAATCAGTGCAACAATATAGAAGGGTAAGTAGGTTTGCTTGTATTTACTTCAATGTTTCATTTTTAATTTTTTGGGTTTTTTTGGTAATGTTTTTCAGGCATCATGTCATGTATGTCATCTTTGCCTTTGTGCAAGTCAGCTGGGGAGATGGTAGAGCTTCTTTCTTTAGTGGCCACTGATGCTTCTATGGTAAGTCACAAAGAAAGGACCTCATTTTTCTATATGACTCTTAAAAGAACACACACACATTTTGTTATTATTGCATAGCGAGTTATATTTTTACAATTTTACTTCCATTGTGTTATTTACTTTAATCCTTTGAACTTCAAGAAGTAGAAAATCAAACATTTCAGCTGGACATGGTGGCACACCCCTGTAATCCCAGTACTTGGGAGGCTGAGACAGGAGGATCACGGAGATCCTGTTTCAAGATAAAAATAAAAATAGATAGATAGAAGAAACAGAGGAAGAGAGAGAGAAAACCAAACACCTCTTCCATTGTACATTAAGGAAAACACATCTGCTTCCTATTTTTATCATAATTTCATGTAATTCGTGTTATTTATATCTTATAATAACCCAGCATGTACAAAAGACAGATATTACTCTGTTTTACAGCTGAGAAAATTGAACCTCAGTGTGACTTTGCCCTAAGACCCCTTGAAGGTCGGCATTAAAGCCACATGAGTGCACTTTTCTGGCCGATCGAGCTAAAGGTTGGCAACTTTTAACCCATTCAAGTGTCCACTGGTCTTATAGTAGCAGAATGGGACATCTTAGAGGCATAAATAAATGACCTACTATTTAATTTAGCTATTAGAGAAAGCATTGATTTATTTTGCTCTTGAAATACTTCAAACACTGCCATATTAAAACATAGATTTAATTTGTGTGTGGAAAAAGACACATCCTTCTGTCTGAAAATGTCTTTGGCATGATACAGCTTGTTTTTCTAGTTAAATGTGTTCCTTCCTGTGTATCTGGAACTATATGCTAGTATTACAGGAAGAACTTTAATATTTGCCTGGGGCATTGAGATGGTATTATTATAATTAGCAAGGTTCAAAGGATTTTCGGGTAATAAGAATGTATAGTGCTTTGAGAAAATAAGAAACGTGGATTTGGTAGACAAACAGAGCTCCTAAATACTTTTCCAGTAACCTACTTGTCCAAATAAAAATACCTACTAAACATTACTTGGGGAAATAACCTGAATAGTTAATTAGTACCTTAAATTAACAGAGTAGGTAGAATAATATTAATATTTATCCTTTGAAGTACAACTAATAGAGTTTTAGTCTGTTTATACTGAGTTCCATATTGAAGTTTAATTTCATTGGATAGTTTAAAATACTTCATTAATATTTCAAGTAACTCTAAAGAACTGAAACATTTGATTTTTTTTTTCTTAAATTTTGAGGCAGTGTCTCACTATCTTGCCCAGGGTGGCCTCAAACTCCTGGGTTCAAGAGATCCTAATGCCTAAGCCTCCTGAGTGCTGGGATTCTAAAATAAATAAAATCACATTTTTTTATTATTATTACATTTTATAAATGCCTGTCAACAGTGACAGCCAATGTTTTAGTGTATTTCTAGGTTATTTTCATGTATAGATAAGGTGTGTATTTCACATTCTTGGAATAATTCTCTGCTGGTTGTTAAAACTGGAATCAGAGGAAGAGGATGAGATAAGACTTGATCCTTCTGTCTTCCTCCTCTTCCTCCTCCTTCTTCCTTGTTCTAATTATTATTATTATTATTATTATTATTATTATTATTATTATTATTTGTGTGTGTGTGTGTGTGTGTGTTTCTGGGGATTGAATCTACAGGCATTCTATCTCCAAGCTACACCCTTAGCCTTTTTATAGTTTTTGTTTTGAAACACGGTCCCCCTAGCCCTAGGTTACTGAGAGTCTTGCTAAATTGCTGAGACTGGCCTCTGACCTACAATTCTCCTGTCTCAACCTCTCAAGTACTGGGATTGCAGGTGTGCGCCACTACATCTGGCTTCCTAGTTTATGGGCTCATGCAGCTTTAAGAAACCTGCAGCAGAAGGAGAGGCCAAGGAGGAACGAGCAGCCCCTAACTAAGTTGACTTTCAGCCCATCTAGATGAGATTTGATGGGGAGGAATAAGGCGTCACAGTACTTAAAGGTGCAGATCTCCAGCTCTTCTCCTTGTGACCCCTAAATACTACTCCAGATCTGAAAGCCTCTTTTTTTTTTTTTTTTTCTTTTTGACTTGGATAATTGTACACTCGTGTTTATAGCAGCATTGTTCACAATTGCCAAAAGGTACAAGCAACCCAAGTGTCCATCCATGTCCAATTCAGTGGTATTAAGTACATTTATATTGTTGTACAACCATCACCAATATTCATCTCCAGAGCCTGCACATCATCCTAGGCTGAAACTCTGAACTCATTAAACAATAATTCCCATTCTTCGCTTCCCATACTCTCTGTAATAGCATGATCATAGCAACTACTGTTCCACTTTCTGTGCCTATAGGTTTGACTACTCCATGCTCTCATGTAAGAGAATTTGCAGTGTTTGTCCTTTTGTGTCTGATTTGTTTCACTTAGCATGTCTTCAAGGTTAATACATATTGTAGCTTGGTCAGAATTCCCTTCCTTTTTAATTTTCCATCGTACGTACCATATTTTGTTTACTTATCAATCCATGGATGAAAGCCTCTTATATGACCATTGATTTAGACCTTACTCAGACAATAACAAAAGTGTGCAAAGGCCATCAAAAAGAAGGCCTGGCTTCTAATGGGCCATTTACTCTTCTTCTGAATGCATGTGCTACCTTGTACCGTCTTTGCTTTTACTATAACAATGATTATTCTCTAATTGAGAGAGATGCTACAAGAATCTTCAAAATGCCAAGGTCATGAAAAACAAAGAGAAGACCGATGAACTGTCCCAGATGAAGAGAGGCTACAGAGACCTGACAACTGAATGCAGCACACAACCTGGGGTTTTTCTTTTGCAATAAAAAGGTACTAATGGGATAATTGGTGAAGCATGAATAAGGCCTGGGTATTAGAGAATAACATTACATTAATGTGAATTTCCTGATTGCGATAATTATATATGATTCTGTAAGAGAATATGCTTATTTGGGGATATTTGGATTAATACTTATCCTTGAAGTATTTAGGGCCAAAGGTAACATTGGGTCTGTAATTTGCTCTCAAACAGTTCAGCATAAAATATACACAGAGAAAACAGGTCAAAGTAGTGTGAAAAAAAATGTTCACATTTGGAGACCCTGTGTGGAAGTCTTTATAATATTCTGAAGTCTAAAATTATGTCAAATGGAAAAATGAAAATAGAAAAAGACAGCTTTTAAACCTTAAACATTACACAGATATTCCAAAGCCCCAAGGTACATACTTATGACGGGTTTTTGTTTTGTTTTTGTACTAGGGATTGAACCCAGGGGCATTCTACCTCCAAGTTACACCCCCAGCCCTTTTTTATTTTTTTTTGCTTCTGAAACAGAGTCTCGCTAGGTGGCTGAGAGTCTTGCTAAGTAGCTAAGTCCGTCCTCAAACCTGCAATCCTCCTGTGTTAGCTACCCAAGTACTAGAATTATAGGCCTGCGCCACCGTACCCAGCTAGGATGGTTTTAATTCTTGATAACATGTTTTCTTGTTAACGGCACTATGCTAAAATTCTAGTAGCAAAACCAACTTAATACTGAAAAGGAACGATCTGAATTTATAAAATGAATATCACTGAGAGCAGCATATCCTGTCAGTCATCCTCCAGCAAGAATGGTCCCTTCAGAGAACCAATTTACACAGCAGGACCCCAAATGGATGATAAAGACACCTAACAGAGGTGAGCAGTTTAAGGGAATGATATTATTTTACCACTATACATTTTCTTTTCCCAGTATTTTGCCTATGTGATCTCCTTTTATATTTTCCATGTATGCACCATTTTAGACTTGCAGTTTTTCAAGTAAACATTTCACAGTTTAATGAGATTTAAAAAAAAAAAATTTGAAGTTGGTTAAAAACAACTACAATCTGGAAAAGATCTCTTATTGACTAAAGTGGAGCTAAAAAAGGGTGAGGGTTTTATCATTGTCAAAGTACCTACAGATGTAAGCGTAGCTTCTTCTTTTTTTCTTCTTGATACTGGGGATTGAACCCAGAAGCATTCTGCTTTCCAGCTACACTACCAGTCCTTTTTAAATTTTTCTTTTTATTTTGAAAAAGGCCTTGCTAGGTTGCTGAGACTAACCTCAAACCTATAATCCTCCTGTCTCAGCCTCCCAAATAATGGAAGTACAGGCATACGCCACCACATTGGGCTCAAGTGTTGCTTATTTTTCATCTCTCGCAATCCTGAATTTTAAGACCGGCCTCGGGCAATGTGTGTCTGCTAACTGTAACTATCTTTTAGTCATGACAAGAAAGGTAGTATCAAGTCAAATGCAATCTTGTTTTCATGAGTATGTATTTGTCTGTTACAATGCAGCTAATTATAACTTCATATAACAAGTCCATTTTTATCTAAATTAGACCACAAGATAAAGAGATTTGGTGTTTGGTCTTTCTTGCGCTTACCACTGGTGGCCAGATTTTGAGAAGACGAATAAAGGTTTTAAAAGATGGGCCGGGTGTGGTGGCGCACGCTTGTAATCCCAGCATTCGGGAGGCTGAGACCAGAGGATCCAGGTTCGCGGCCAGCCTCAGCTACCTAGTGAGGCACTCCACAACTTAGTGAGACTCGGTTTCAAAATAAAGAATAAAAAATAGGGCTGGGGGTATAGCTCGGAGGTAGAATGCCCCTGAGTTCAATCCCCAGTACCGAAAAAAAAAAAAAAAAAAAAAAAAAAAAGATAATAGAAGGGCTGTGGATGCAGCTCAGTGGTAAACACTTGCCAGCATACGCCAGGCCCTGGATTCCATCCTCAGCACTGCAAAACAAAACAAAAGAAGAAATGGAAAAGAGAAATATGATAAATTTTAAGGCCATTTTTCAATTTTTTTCCATATTTAATTCTACAGGACTTAATCTTCAGAATGTGAAGAATGTAAGCTCAGTCATTTTTGACAGCAGATCTAATTTAGGTGACATTCTGCTTCTTACCACCACCCCTTATCTGTAAGGTCACCTCTCCCTGCTCAGGACACATCAGCCTTAGAACCCATCTAAGGCTTTGGCGCTGGATCATTTTATCTTCCCGGAAGCATCTCCCCATAGATATTCATCTGGGAGACTGTCTGTCCTGCCCTTACTTGCTTTGAGCCTTGTTTCTGTACCTCTCCATAGCCTTCCACTGCTAGTTTATCCCAAATGGCAAATCACACCTGGCCTCCCTCCCCAGGCTTCCTATTTCCCTCCCCGCTTTGTTTTTCTGTGTAGTATTTACAGTTTACTTGTTCCTCTTGTATATTGTCTGTTTCCCTTACTGGATGTAAGTTTCAGGAAGATAAATTTATTTTCTGAGTAATCACCAGTGCCAATGCCAATACAGTATATGGCACCCAATTAATTTGTTGAATGAATACATGAGTCAATCAATAGACTGCTAAGACTAAATGAAGGCTCATAGCAACAAATAATAACAATAATAATAGCAATAAGCAAATTCATGAATTGTATACTGCCCAAACTATTAGTTTGAAGTATTTTGATTGCTGGGTTGTTTGTTTAGCTTTACTATTTTGAGGATGGTGGTGGTACTAGGGATAGAACCCAGGAGCAGTCTCCCTCTGAGCTACATCCCCAGCCCTTTTTACTTTTTATTTTGATGCAGGGTTATCACACGCTGGCCTGGAGCCTACAGTCCTCCTGTCTCAGCCTCCCAAGAACTGGAATCACAGGCTTGTACCACCATTGCCCAGCTTAGTTTTATATTTTTAGAGTGGATAAATAAAAGACTATGTTCAAACTTCACGACAGTGAATTCCACAGCAGAAAGCCTCAGCCAACACTTGTATATCCTGTAAGCATATGCTAGAAAGAATTTCACTTTGACTAACAAGTTATTATAGTGGTCAGTAAAAATGTACACCGAAACTTAATTGACGAGTTATTAATAGGTCTTTGCCAAGACCAACATTAACAGATATATCTTGGAACTTGACCACTCTATAAAAAATGTAATAGGATATGAATTGTGTATTGAGGGTATACAAAATTGCTGCCTTCCTGAACAAAATTAAAAACCAGCTCCTCCAAGGTGAGAAATGAAAGGTAAATATTCCTGAGTTTGGAAAACTGAACTTTTCACCTTTCTCTCTGGTTATTCTATTACTTACTCTAAAACAGACCCCAGTAAGTTCTTCATGTGAGTCTTACTTTATTCCATGAGAGCTAAAGCAGCACTGGGGCTATTTGGCCAAGTTTTACCAATATATAAGAATAACCAAGGACAAGTGCAAGATCTGGTGTATCCAAAGTGCCCATTTGGCATAACTCTTGGTTGGTGTCAGCTTCATGCCAATCACCAAACCACCATACATGGATGCCTGTTTTCCTAGAAGTCTGGATCCAAGGAAGGGCAGAATCTCCTGCTTTTGCCAATCTGGGAAATGTCCACACCCCCTAACTAATCATTGCTGTGTCCATGGGCGCTGGCAACTGAAATGTCTGTTTTGGAGCAAACCGTAGATCCCGGATCCAAACCCATGACCGAAAGTAGGGAGGAATCAGGCTGCCTCCCCTCACCCTGGGATGCCGATGGCCTACTGTTCAACCTTGTCCAGGTGAGAGAAGAGAGCAGAGAGAGAGAGAGAGAGAGAGAGAGAGAGAGAGAGAGAGAGAGAGAGAGAGAGAGAGAGAAGCAATTGATAGTGAATATGATATGAGGATCCTCTGGGGGAATGCCAGGGAGAAAGTAGGCAATGGTTTTCAAGTCAGTCTCAAATAGTTACAATTTCAGAGAACAGGGCAAGAGCACACTATTGAATAACAGCAGCAGGATAAGGCTTGCACAGCAAGTGATACACACAATGCAAATGTCAGCAGCAATAAGCGGGCTGGGCGGAGGTAGCGTGATCCAAGTTTAATGAGAAACTGTTTTGTTCCAAAGTGCTCCTAGTTTCTGTTATCTTGCTTTCCATCTTTCTAGTCTAAAGCTAGTCATCTTCATGACCTATACACTTGGTTTCATATACTTTGGGCATGTCTATAGCATTTCTAAGAGTTGTTGTTTTATTTTTTTCTGGAAAGTTGGCACTCCCTAATATGCCTCTGATACCTGGAATGATCACCCCCACTAAGTTCTGTGTCACATCCACTCACACAATACGGTACAGGGCATGCTCAGGCATGAGGGACAAGGGAGCGGTGTCATTAGGGATACGCTTGTTAGAACTCGTACCAGTTAGGATAGGTTTGAAAGCTTGAGGCTTGGGAGGATTGGGTGTCTGTTGTCTATTCCGTGGCTCCCAACTGTATCCTCAGCCTCAGTTCAACCTCATTCAAAACCACAATAATAGCTTAGCTCTGTTGTGGGTGGGTCAGCACCTATATATTACCAAATTCGATAAGCAAACTAATCCTAACCCTAAAAACAACGCATGCCCAACTATTGATTATTTCCACAAGAGATAGGAATCTGCTATGGTTTTGATATGGTCCCTAAAAGTTTCATGTGCTGGAAGCTTGGTCCCCGGTGAGGTGGAGCTCAGTGGGAGGTGGTTAGGTCACAGGGGAGGGGTCCCGCCCTGGAGGGATGAATGCAGGTCTTGTGGGACTGGGTTAGTTCTCTGGAGAGCGGCTTGTCATAACGTGAGTTCTATCTCTTGGCTCACTTTCTTGCACATGGGAGTACACGCGGGTCCCCTTCTGCTTCCGTGCAATGCTGTGACGTCGCCGAGTTTCCCTCACAAGGACACCAGGGCCATGCTGTTCGGTCCCTCCAGCCACTAGAATCATGAGCCAAAGGAAAAAAAAAATTTTGTACTTTATAAGTTAACCAGCCTCAGATATCCAATTATAACCACACAAAACAAACCAAGGTGGCATCAAAATATTGTTGTCAAACAAGATGTGACAAGCTGGAAATTGTCTCCCAGTTCCGAGCATGTTTCAGTGAAAAGATACAAGTAAGCCCGGCATGGTGGCGCACGCTTGTAATCCCAGCATTCGGGAGGCTGAGACCGGAGGATCCGGGTTCGAGGCCAGCCTCAGCTACCTAGTGAGGCACTCCGCAACTTAGTGAGACCCTGTTTCAAAATAAAGAATAAAAAATAGGGCTGGGGCTGTAGCTCGGAGGTAGAATGCCCCTGAGTTCAATCCCCAGTACCGCAATAAATAAATAAAAAAGATACAAGTAAACATATCACAAAATATGACCTTTGGGGGCATTTTAATAGTGAAAAGGAAAAAAAAATGGAAGAAAGTACTTCAAAGAAGAAAAGAATGGAGTAATGGTAATAACTGGATTTTTTGTGGTGGTGATTCTTTGTGGTTATCATTTTCTGAAGATTTAGCTAGGCACAGTGGCACACACTTACAATCCTAGTACTTGGGAGGTTGAAACAGGAAGATCTCAGGTTTGAGGCCAGTGTGTGGTAACTTAGCAAGAGCCTGTCTAAAAGGTGTACCTCAGTGGTATAACACCCCAGGGTTCAACCCCTAGTGCCACACCACAAAAAGAAATAAATTTCTGAATATTCATAATTCTAAGTTTAGATATGAAACCCGACACCTTGAGTCTTCTCTCGCTCTCTTGATGTGCTTCCAGAAATTAATGTGCAGTATTTGACTATACCATAATCAATATTTAGAGCACAGGGTGTATGAAAAGTACAACAGTAAAACATCAATACTAAGTAGAAATGCCCGAGAAAATGGCAGAGACTTCATTTTTTTCCCTCTTTGTACATTTCTGTTCTTTTGAAGTAGTCTACCATGAACAGTAACTACTCTCATAACTAGGAAAAAAAAAAGTCATTTGAACAGCTAGCTAATTAAGACAATGCCATTTTAGCTCTCCCAGAGCTCTTAATATGGGAATGCCCCACTCTTCCTCTTTCCTTCTTTTCTTTAAACAGCCGGTTTTGGAAATGAAATGTTCTGCTTTGATGGTAAGCCAGGATCATATTAAACTACCCCTGAATTTCCTTCACAAGGCTAATATTTCAAATTAGAAATTTCAGCTCACTCAACACATTCTAACACACTGGTGCTTGATGAAGCGTTACTTATGTGAATAATTAGCTTGAATAACGTGTGACAGCAAAAGGACAGTTTCTTAGCCAGTCACTAATTGTTCTTCCCTCCTACAAATGAACTCTGGGAGGTAAAGAGGAGGGTGTGGCAGGTGAGGATGGCTCTCCTCCTCCAAGGAGCCTGAACTGTGACCCAGCTCAGCATTTCTGCAGCAGAGCATGCAATTTTTTGAGAGTTGAATGAGCAGAAATAGGTACCCAGGCAACCAGAGGAGATCGAGTACTCAGTCAAAAGAGTTTGCAGCTTGATGACCATCACATCTTATCCTACAAATAGTACCTAGTGCTCCGTCCTGGGAACTAGTGTACGAGTCAGAGAGAAAATCTATAATGTTTGAATGTGTTTGAACAGCCAGGAGCCTTCTGGGTTAACCAATCCTACCACTCAGTTATGGTTTCTATTTTAAAAATCTACATTCATACAGGCGACCTTTTTACTATGCTGGTTAATCATAATGCTGTCTTTTAAAGACAATATCTAATTGAGAGCAAAAGAAAGCAGACACCAATGATATGGAGCACCTCCCTGGCTTCAGTCGGGGCTCAATCCAATACATTTCCCACCTCCAGCCCCCGGATGTTCAGTCTCTTATTTTGGAGTTCAACCCAGCTGGGGCTTGAAACTGGCTCCAGACGTTCTGTAACATTAACAGATGGTGGAATCCTCTAGGAAGTAATTCTACTGTGGGTTTTCTGTTCCCAACCAAGTCTTTTAAACATAATGTGCTTTCTCACCAGCTCACTCAAACTTCCCCCTCCTTAACTAACCAATCTCGTCATATCTCAACTCAAGGAAGAAATTACAAGAGAGAAATCGAGAGAGAGAGAGAGAGACAGAGACAGAGAGAGACAGAGAGAGAGACAGAGAGAGGGCGCATAGTCTCATGTATCTTGTATATGCTAGTAGAAGTCATTATTATTATTATTATTATTTTTCTAAGAAACAGGGTCTTGCTACATTGCTCAGGCTGGCCTTGAACTCCTGGGTTCAAGTGACCTTCCTCTCTCTGTCTTCCAAGCACCTAGGACTCCAAGCACACCCCATTCAGTATTCTTTTTTTTTTTTTCAGGGGCCAGGATTTCTTTTCCCTCTCCAAGTATTCTTTTTCTGTTTTGAGCTTTGTTTTAAGAACTCCTTTTTTTTTTTTTCTTTTCGGTCTTAGCTGGTGGTTCTTCATTTAAAAAACAATTGGAATTTTTTACCAGCCATCCCTAGGAGGTGCATGATGGGTTTGGATTACAATTATCCCTGTCAATCTTAACTCTCCAACTGTTCTGTAAGTGACAATTATTAAAAAAAAAAACATAATTTTTAAATAAAATACTGCTAGACATTTCCTATGTTTCTGCAAACTATTTTAGCCACTTAGATTACTTTTTAAAAATAAGTATGAAATCATTCTTGCAAAAAAAAAAAAAAAATCCCTGCCAAGACCAAAAATATAAGTTATTTTTAAATCAGTTGTTCCACAAAATGAGAATTTGATTTTGGGTTTTGTTTTTGCTTATTTAATTTTTGTTGCTGACCAAACAGTATTTCTCATTTTTTTTTTTTCATTTCCACACCTGATCCCCATGAATTCTGAGTTCCCCAAATCTGTCCTCAAAATCCCCTTTTGCTCAAGTTACCTGGCTTTAGTTATTGTCTTTCAAAACAAAAATATTAACCAATGCAACCAGCCTCCCTATATATTGCCTCTTCGCCCTGTTCTGAAATGTCTAGCAATTAAACATCGATTAGATAACAATGGTCCAAATGTTATCTCCCAGATAAATTTCTCAGTTTAGTAAACTGGAATTAAGAGAATGAGGAACTGGGGTTGAAGAAGTCAAGGAAAATCAGCACAATGAATACTGTGACGTGTACTCATAAGACACAGAGAAAGATTTGAGATTGCCTGTGTACATATGCATCATTGGCGGGCCAGGGTTTTGACAAGACAATTTCATCTGGAGTTGACTTTAAGGAAGGACTCTGGTGGGATCCCTACCTTTAGCCTTCTGTTCTAACATCCTTTCTGAGTCATCAGAAATAAAGAACACTGGGACAGAGATGTTTGGGGAAAAAGGGAGGGAGGACAGAAGTCACCAGCAGGTGCTAACAGAGCTGACATCATGGTTATCATATATAAAGAGACATTCGCCTTTATTTTTCTTTTCTTTTTTCTTGGTACTGGAGATCGAACCTGGAGGTTTCTACCTCCAAGGTATACCATCAGCCCTATTTTTTTTTTTTTTTTTTAATTTTGAAACAGGGTTTTGCTGAGTTGCTAAGGGACCTAGCTAAGTTTCTGAGGCTGGCTTGGAACCTGTCTCAGCCTCCCAAGTACTAGGATTGCAGGCATGCTCCACCAGAGTTGACTCTAATGCTCTTATGAGCATCTTGTCCTTTGATGGGCAAAGACCAAGCAGCTTATCTAGTCTCCATTTTACTGTTGACAACACGGAGCTTCAGAGAGATTGAAATAAGTTTTCCAAGAGTTCAAAGCTGAAACCCACACTTTCTGTCTTATAAAGAAACCGAAGAAGTAGGCAAAGCAATGAATTGGCAAAGAGGGACAAGTAGCGAGTGAAGAGTTGTAACCCTTTAATTATTAAGGGGTGCTGTTGAAGTCTCCCTATTAGATCCTGAGATGAGCACCTTGCCTTTAAGATGAGAATAACTCTGGTTGTCTGAGAGATAGGACAGACCGAGGTATCGGGTGCTCAATGAATGTTTAATGAATGAGTGAGATAAGGCCTGACTAGGATAGGCAACCTGAAAGCCCTGTAAGGTGTCCTGATTCCGCAAAATGGATACACAGAAGCCCTTGTTAACAGTTAGCAGAAGAAGCACTAGACCAAGCTACTTGGCTTATCGGTCAACTGCAGAAATTTTCTCTCGAATTTTGTTTTTCAGTGATAAAGTCTGAAATAAAGAACAAGTCTGTCTTCCAGCAACCCGCCGTTAGCAAACCCGGGTGGAAGAGTTTTCTCTGGGCTTTGGGTTGTTCCTTTCCTCTTTTGCTTTCACAACCGAAAGGCGTTATTGGAGTGGCCCAATGCTTCCAAAGAATAGTGGCAGTTTGGAAGCGTTTAGTCATCGTAAATTCGCGCCCCGACAGAGAGGCGTCCCCGCCGGCAGGCGATCGCTCGCTCCGGGCAGCGTCACCCAGCGGGCAGAGGCAGCGGGTGTGTTCCCGGCCTCCCTTCCTTTCTCCCTGCACAGCGCGGGGCGCCCACAAGCTGCCACCTCCCTAGGCGGCCGGGGAACTCAGCCGGCGCTGGGAGGCGGGGCTGTGGCCGAGCTGGCGCCGCTATTGGCTGGCGGGGCGGCGGCGAAGGGGCAGGCACGCCGTGATTGGTCGGCGCCCGGGCCGGAGGGGGCGGGGCCGCTATATCAGCGGGGTCCCTGTCGCGGCGCAGGCAGTTGAGCTGCTGGAGTGCGGCGCCGCCGCGGAGAACCCGGGAGCGGGTGGCCGGGCGCGCGGGTGTGCGAGGGGGTGGCGGGGACCCGAGCGGCGGCCGCGGGCGCAAGGCCGGCGTCTGCAAGGCTGCAGCCTTCCTTCACCGAGCCCGGGGCTGGGTTCGAGCCGTGCACACCAAAGAGGAGGCGGCTGCGGTGGCAGCAGCGGCCCCAGCCATGCTGTGCTATGTGACGAGGCCGGACGCGGTACTGATGGAGGTGGAGGTGGAGGCGAAAGCCAACGGCGAGGACTGTCTCAACCAGGTGAGGGCCAGGGGCCAGGTGGGGGGCCCGGTGGGTCCCCGAAGCCGAGGGGCCTCCCGGCGCTGCAGCGGTGACCCGGGGAGCGCGCCCCAGGCTCCCGGCACCAGCCGCCTTCTCCCCGCGGGCGTGGGGCGCGCCGGGCGTGCATGTGGGGAGCAGAGGACGCGCGCGGCCGGGACCCCGGCGCTGGGGATGCGGGCACTGCCCGGAGCCCGGAGCATCCAGCCTGCCCTCTGCCCGGCACTTTCGCAAAAGAAGGCGGCCCCGCACACCTGCCTCAGGTGTGTGTGATGCCGCCTATGGGGTCCCGCAAGGCCTTGCAGCGCCACCCGCATCCCAGAATAGGGTGGTTCGAGGCAATCTCGGTTTCCCCGGCGTCTTGGCAGACAAGTCGGTCCTTGTCTTGTGCTGCATCTCAAACGTACCATTCACCTGCTTCTCCGGTTTTCAGGAGATCGAGAGGACTTTGTGAGGTTTGGGCTATCTACAGTTGGGTTATCCTTAAGCCCGTGTTTCCTTAAGAGTGAAGAAGGATTCCAGATCGTGCGTGTGGGGTTGGCATGGCAGACAGCACCTTTGATCCCAGTGAAACGCCTTGCTTTCAAATCCTCTAGACCTGAGACGGTTGGAAAGCGACTTGTCTCACTCAGCGGACACTTGTGGCTTGTTTCCTCAGTGTGTTTGTTTTTTGGGATCCAGATGGTTAAAATTGTCCAGATAATAAGCTGCCAAATCAGCTGTGCAGATTGTGCTGGTGCGGGGAATTCCAAGGATTGGAATGAGAAGGAAAATACCCTGAAGATGCCCTTCTCAGCTTTTCTTTGAGGCTGGATTGGGGATTCCTTTTTTTCTACTGCAATTGGTCGTACCCTAGACAGCTGAGGTAGGTAGGCAGGACAGGCCTCCAGGTTTCAGCATCCCCGGAGCCTTAGACTTTTGTTTTCCCAGTTTACAAAGGAATTGTAACAGTGTTAATCCGAGGCAATCTTAGATTCAGATGGAGCCCTGGGTTCGCTCTGATTACATGTACCATTTGCTCATCCATGCGTTCGTTTTTGTTTTAGGTGTGCAGGCGATTGGGAATCATAGAAGTTGATTATTTTGGACTGCAGTTTACGGGTAGCAAAGGTGAAAGTTTATGGCTAAATCTGAGAAACCGGATCTCCCAGCAGATGGATGGGCTAGCGCCTTACCGGCTTAAACTGAGAGTCAAGTTCTTTGTGGAGCCTCATCTCATCTTACAGGAGCAGACGAGGTAAAGTGAGGCCAAAATAAACCAATGTCAAATGCACCTTTGATTCCATTTAGAAGGAGCCTTCCAGAGATGTCCTCAGGCAAATCCCTCCTAGGTTAAGTTTATTTTCCATAGCACAGCCTTTTTTTGAGATGAGGAGGGGAGTATATGATCAATCTGGGCATATTTTCCAACTCTTCTTTTGTGCTGTCTTACAAACTTAGTGGGAGAACAGGGTTGAATTCTTACAGACAAACAAAAAGAAAAAAAAAAAACCGCTGCAAGATGCAAGACTGACTTCCTGATAGCAGCATCTAATGCCCTATAGTAACCCCGCCTCAGCAGTGTTATTACAGGTCACTGTAGACTGTTCTAACCGAAAGCAGGAAACAGTTCCTCTTGGGTTACTTAAACTTGGTCAACTTCTTCAGCCTAGTGTCAGATTACAGTGTGCAGCAGAGGGCTCTGTCTGGCTTCCCGCTGAATTTTTCAAGTTTTTAAGTTTTGTGAAAACTTAATAAAAGAACTCTTTGAAGGCCACTGTAATCGAATTCTACCCCACAGATAAATTACACATGATTGTTGAGTTTAGACTGCTAATTTTTTTTTTTTTTTGGCTTAAAAAAAAAAAAAAAAACAACCCCACCCATAGTGGTTGATAGCCGAAGCCTATGGTCTCTATTTTTCAAACAAAAAATGTGTTCTCCTCTGAACTGACTGCAATACTTTTTTCAAGGATGTGCCAAAGTAGGAAAGTGATGTTGAATATTTATTGCTGAAATGCAAGAGACTTAAATCTTATAGTAGCATGTTGAAAAAAAAAAAGGAAAATGACTGCTTTTAAAAACAGCAAACTTTGGATCAGAGTGCTGATGTTTTTCATAATCCTTTGGCTTGGAAATCTGCCATGCATGTGAAAAATGTGATTCTGAAAATTTTGAATAATGATGAGTGAGCAAAATCCTTCAAGAGTTTTTAACATTTCATTTTTTGCTTGTTTACCAAAGAACTGATAAGAACATGTTTTTCAAAGTACTACTTATTTGAATCTGAAATCTCTACTGTGTCTTATTATTTAGCTATAAGGTTGAGGGAAATGTTTAATTTAGTTTTTGAAAGAAGATGATATGTTGAATTCATGGTGCTCACCAAAATGTCTTGCAAAATATTGAAGTAATTGCATGCTTAAGGATGTTTTAGCTGTCTTTATTAATCAGACTAGGCTTTATTTTTTTTTTACTTGAAGCTGATTTATGAATGCTTCTAACTTTGTACTTCTCTGTCATAACTTGCAATTGAGTAAAAGAAAAAAATATGAAACACAATTTGAATTTTTCATTTTGTAGTCATATTATGATTTTGCAGTTACTTCAGTCAGGGTCTCTAGGTGCAGCCCAATTTTGATGACAGAAGTTTATTTTTTAAATCTGCAGAAAGTTGGGGGACCAAATACTTTATTTAAACAATAGAAGTGGTAATAGCCTATATATTATGAATGCATTTGTACTTTTAACAGACTACTATCTGTTCTTTCCTGTAATTGGGTCAATAACTATTATCAAATCCATTTTATTCATGTAAGAAAGAGAGAAATGTTTTATGACTTAGAACTTGAATCAAATTTCCTCTCTTCGTTTTTCCTTTATTGACTCAACTGACTTTGACTCTTGAGATTTGTAACTAGTAGCACTCAAATAATGTACCTACCTAGTTCAACTAGGTAATTTTCTTTTTGAAATCATATTGCCAGGTTAGTGTGGTCTAAACTTTTGACTTGCATTTGCTATACTAGTGAATCTTGCCTGCTTTTCATGAGGTTGGCTGAAATACAAAACTTCAAGAAAGTGCTACCCAAGGTTTATATTGTACTCCACTTTAATAACTTCATAAAGTGATTTGTGATTAGCATTTGTATCTTTTGATTAGGACATCTGAAGTTGTACTAGGTCCAGGATACAATTAGCTTTATTTCTATATACCTGATACTGTAGAAAAAAAAACAAAAAAAAAACACTTATTTTTCCTTAATGATGTTATGTCAGCAAAATAAACCTTGTGATACTCCATTATTTGTTATAAAATATTTATATAAACTACTATGAATATACAGTAGTTATGCTTGTGTAGTAGTTAAATACAGCTTTGATAATCCTGTTATAAGAGGTGATTGTTTACCAAGTGAAGTCATGAGGGTGTGTTTAGTATATGAAAGCGCCTGGACAGTTTATTAAATGATGCTAAAATATCCTGGCTGAGTTGACTTTCTGTGGACAATTAGGTAGTCTACTCACAGTAGAGCTGGACTAACAGGAGGGGTAGGGGCAGTTAGCATACTAGTTCATCTCCAATTCCGGAGTCAGCTAGGAGAGTGGCAGGCAGAAAGGCCTACTTGTCATCAGGGAGCCTGGAAACCAGGAAGAAGCCCTGTGTTCTAGGCCCTGTGCTGCTGCTGACAGGCTTCCAAGCCTGAGCCCAGCTTGCCATCTCAGATGAAAGCCCAGAAAAAGACCTCTTCCAAATACCTCTTAGCAGTGGCTGCTTTTTTCTGCTTTGCCTCTGCATTGTCTCTGTATTTATTTCCCTTAATGTTTCCCTACATACATTTCTCTGAAGGCAGAGAAAACATCAAGTATTGGCTTAGATTGGAAGATAGGGCTAATGTGGTCTCTGAGTTGGCCTAATTTTAGGATTGGTTCTCCTACCCAGATTGTTAGGCTTGCTTTTGAAAGGGGGCCTCAAAAGTAAAAGGAGAGTTTTGTTCAAACTAGCTGGCATGGTTCGGAGATGGAAACAGCAGGTATTTTCAGCAGATGTTTGCTGTTGCTGTTGATGGAAACAAAAAGCGAAACAAATTAGTGTATTCTGGAAGTAGATCTGAAATAAACATCGTGGAAATTCTTGCCTTTCAAAGGCTTTCATTTATTCGCAGCAATTCAGGCTGAAATTTGCCAACATTTTTCAAAACCAGAGATTAGCACTATAGGTTCCATCTAACTGTTCAGAGAAAGGCTGTAGTCCTGGATGTTAAATTTCATCAAGATTTTGGTGATGCAAACAATGACAAGTTTGACCAGTCCCTTGTTCAATCTCTCCCGCCTTCCTGCCCTACGCTCTGTCAGCTCTCCTGCAGAAAGCCTGCTGTAGCCGCGCTCAGGAGACTGCATGCTCTGCAGCCTCCTGTGTTTTTCCTTGAGAGCAGTAATGAGCTTATAGCTCTTCCTTTACTTAAGGGGGCACTTGTTTATTGTCAGTCACTCTAGTGATCTAGATTCTGTTAAAATTGATCAGCTTTGTATCCCCAGAGTCTAGCAAATGCCTACTACCTAAATAGTTGTTGAACCAGTACATTAAAAATTTAGAAATAAAAATGGAGTTAACAGATGCAAATTTTCTTATAAATAATATTGAAATGTTTTTTTGTTTCTGTAAACCAAGAAGTTGAGAGTAATCTAAAAGAAATCTCACCATTAAAGAATGTCTTGTAGCGATTACTTTCTGTTTAGAACTTGCTCAGTGCTTGCCATTCTGCCCCCCCCCATTCCAGACCACGTGTTTATGTGGCTGTTAGTTCTTAATAGAAAATGAGCTACCACTCCCCTGGACCTTTTAAAATTTTTGTTTCTTTATTTTATTTATTTTTAAGAGGCAGGCTTTCCCTGTGTTGTCTAGGCTGGGCTCAAGCAATCCTCCTACCTCATCTTCCCAAGTAGCTGGGACTATAGGTGTGTCTACTGTGCCTGACTCAGACAGTTTTATAAGCAGCAGCATTACTTTGTCTAATTTTAACCAACTTAGAGTTCTAAGTACTTATTAACTCAGCTTCCCCTCACCCCTTCCACCAAAATCACATAGACATGTGAAAATCTAGAAAAGATGGCATTGTTAAAACCCACAGAGAAAATGCCACATGCAAACTCTGGGCAGGTAATTTCAAACCAATTCAGAGCTGAATCAGATTGGCCCGAGCTGGTGACTGTAAATCGTGTCTAAAGCTTTTCTGAACTTTGCCAGTGTTGGTAAAGATTGCTTTCTAATTTACAGTTGGGTGATTCAGGGTGGGTAAGTTCTGTAAGATGTTGTTGCAGCAGAATGTATTTATTATAAAGGTGTCATTTATGTTCTTGTATTGACCTATGAGTAGAATGCATCCATCCTCCCCCACCCCTTCTCTCTCCTTCTTTCCCAAACCCAAAATAGATAAAAATGGTAAAAGCTGTATTATTTCTAAAGACAGTATTACTTGAATTTCTGAATTCTAGTTTATTCAGTTTTTATTTTTGCTAAGACTCTAGGATATGGGTGTTATTATGTGGTATTTATTTTAATCAAGGAACGTCCATCTGGGTACTTTTAATCCCTTTGAATTTCTGATACTAATATAGTTGCATGAATTTTAAATAAATTTTAATTATTTAAAAAGCACTTAGAGTCGGACTCAAGGTGACCCGTGAGGGACAGCTGTAGGGCACCAGGTGTGTTTTTTCTCTGATGTCCCCCTGCAGCCTGTTCTCATCCCTCTTCCTTGCGAGCAATAGACCTAGCAAGTAACTCACGATTTGAAGGCATCTAAAGAGATGGTTAGGTGTGAAAATTCCGGAATGGCCCTGCATTGTGGAATACATGCACTTACTAACTAACGCACGTGACCAGTCTTGAATGTTGAGCAAGAGATAACACCTGTAGCTTACAAGACTGCCTGCCTGGGTTTTGCCTAGACAGGTAACTACTGTGAGTAAGAACATTATCTGGAAGTGCACTTTATGCTTTCAAGTAGTAGTGTTCTCCTGGCATGTGGTGTGATCATTCCTGAGGGCGGGGGTTTGTCCTGTTGCCACCCTCCATACCTTCTAGTTGCTGTGGGACCTAAGGAGGAACACACTGGTGATTCCCGTCCTGCACTTGAGAGGGACCTCCTTAAGCCTGAGTAGAGAGCTGACTTGGTAATCATTTGGCTGTGTTCTCTCTGAAGTAGACTTGATGGCTTGATTTAGGTAGATCTACTCATTTGAATTCTGAACCTTGATCCTACTAGTATTATTTTCTCAACCTCATATTATGAAAATTTTCAGACATACAGAAAGGTTGATGATTTCCACAGTGAACACTCATAAAGCCCCACCTAGATTCTAGTATTAAATTTACTATTCCTACCTTATTTTATATTTTTATCAGTCTCTCTGCCCATCCATCTTTCTGATGCCCATCTTTTTGATGCATTTCAAAATAACATATGTAGATACACTTCCTCCTACATACTTTAGGATATCATTAACTAGAACTCAGTGTTTGCACACAGCTCTTTTTTTTATGCAAAATTTACATATAATGAATACATAAATCCTAATTATACTATTTAATGAGTTTTGACAAATGAATGTGCTTATTTATTTGTTATTTATTTTTATTTTTTTAATTTTAATTTTATTTTTTAATTGGTGCATTGCAATCATACATCTTTGTTAGGTACAAGCTGATAAAGACATACATGCATACATTTCTCATTTAACCCTTCCCCAATTCCCGCCCACTCCCTCGCCCTCCCTTCTTCTCAGGTTCAGTTTAGTGATTGACTTTGATATGTTTGTGAAAGTACATCATGTGCATTAGGGTGTGTCCCCCCCATCACCTTCAGTTAAGTCAACTCCTTTGCTCACCTAAGGTTTCTCCTTCATCTGGAGTCCCTCTTACGCCCCATTTTCTCCCTAGCTTCTGCATATTAGGGAGAGCATTCAATTTTTTACTTTTTGTGACTAACTAATCTCACTTAACATAATGTTTTCCAGTTCCATCGATTTCCCTGCAAATAACATGATTTTGTTCTTCTTTATGACTGAGTAAAATTCCATTGTGTACATATCCCATAGTTTTGTAATCCATTCATCTGTTGATGGACATCTTGGCTGGTTCCATAGTTTGGCAATTGCGGATTGTGCAGCTATAAACATAGATATACATGCATTAGTCTGATATGAATGTGCTTATTTATTTATTTTTTGCGGTACTGGGGATTGAACTCAGAGGCATTCTACCTCCGAGCTATACCCCCAGCCCAATTTTTTTTATTCTTTATTTTGAAACCGAGTCTCACTAAGTTGCGGAGTGCCTCACTAGGTAGCTGAGGCTGGCCGCGAACCTGGATCCTCCGGTCTCAGCCTCCCGAATGCTGGGATTATAAGCATGTGCCACCACGCTCGGCTGAATGTGCTTATTTAAACAAAACCTCTATCAGGATTTAGGACATGAGGAACATTCCATAAAATTCCCTATTTTTCTTCTACAGTCAGTTTCCACCCTACCAACCCCACTGTATAACCACCAATATATGTTTTTCTACCATAGACTTGTCCAACTTTATATTGGAATTATGCAATATGTACTCTTTCATATCTAGCTTCTTTTATTCATCATAAATTTCTTAAGATCCATCCATATTTATATATATGCATATATAAAACCAGGTTTATTCCATATTATATCAGGGTTGTTCCTTTTTATTGCTGGATAGTATTCCATTGGACAAGTATACAATATACTACTGTTTGTCAATCCATAGTCTTGTGGATGAACACCTGTTTTCCATGAGTAAAGCTGCCACGACCATTCTATACAAGTCTTTTTTTTTTTTTTTTTTTTTTTTTGTAGACACATGTGTTTTCATTTCTCTTGAGTAAATACTCAAAAATAGAATAGCTGGGTCATAGAGTAGGTAATTATTTAGTTTTCTGAGGAACTGCCAGGCCTTTTCCCAAAGCGGTTGTGCTGTTCTGTAGTCCCATGAAGAGTATAGGAGCGCCCGGTCCCTCCACATCCCCACCAGCTTCTGGTGAGTCTGTGGCCAGTGGTAGAGTGTTGTGGCTTTAATTTGCATTTCGCTGATTAATAACATTAGTCACTTTTTCATGGGCTTATTGGCCTTTCATAAATCTTCTTTTGTGAAGTATCTATTCAAGTTACTTGCCCGTTTTTATTGTTTGCCTTTATTTTTGAGCTGTACAAATTCTTTATGTATCCTGGATACCAATCTTTTGTCAGTTACAAGTTTTATAAATATATCCCCTCCTCCTGTGGCTTGCCTCTTTTCCTGTTGGTGAGTAGGAGTTTTTAATTTTGGTGAGGTCTAATTTATCCATTTTTTTCTCTTCTGTGATTTTTGCTGTGTCCTGACAAACCTTTGCTCCCCCCTAGTCATCAAGATACTTTCGGGTTCAGTTCTTAAAGCATTATGGTTTTAGCTTTTACATGGAGGCCCCTAATCCATGCTGAACTGATTTCTGTTTTGCTGGAATTTTAAGATGGAAGATGAAAACTCTCCTAGCAGTTCTGTTTTAATTTGATAGTTTTTAAATATAACTTGGCAGCCAGAGTTTGGTTTAAAATAAACTGATGTGTTTAAGTGACTCATTGGACGGAGCGTGTGAGGCATGATTGCGATGGGGGATAGGCCGGACGTTGCTGCCTCTAGTCAGGTTCATTCTTGTGTTTCCGGGAGAAACACAGTTCAGTGACTGGTAATTGAAAAAAGTCTTGAAAATAGCATTCTAAGCTAGTTACTCAAATTGCAAGTGTAATAGTGGATCTGGATATAGTTATTTTACATTTGTCACACACACACAAAAAAAAAACCCTCTTCAAAATGGTGTAACTGGAGTAACCGCTGCCAGTTAGCAAATCAGTAGCTCCCAACTGGTTTGTAGAGATTCTGCCATGGGTACTGAGGATCACTTTATGAGATGAGCCATTGTTCAGAGGAGAGACCTCTGGTTACAAACTCTTCAAAGATAAATGATTTAACTTCATTCCTTAACACTATAAAAATGCATTAATTTTAAAAAAGAAATTTAAAGTACTTTGAAACAAAAGGATATTAAGAGCCGGGCGTGGTGGCGCACGCTTGTAATCCCAGCATTTGGGAGGCTGAGACCAGAGGATCCGGGTTCGCGGCCAGCCTCAGCTACCTAGTGAGGCACTCTGCAACTTAGTGAGACTCGGTTTCAAATTAAAGAATAAAAAATAGGGCTGGGGGTATAGCTCGGAGGTAGAATGCCTCTGAGTTCAATCCCCAGT